>JANHGC010004165.1:19159-48034 GCA_027560395.1 Boaedon fuliginosus | reverse complement strand
AGTATAAGCCGAGGGTGACTTTTTTCAGCATATTTTGGGTGCTGAAAAACTAGGCTTATACTCGAGTATATACAGTACATATACATGTATATATATACACATTCACACTTGAGGACTCTCCTCCAAGCTATAATCTGTATGTAAAACTAAAAGCTTTTCTATTTAACTGTATGCTGTATATTTTTGAATCACTTATTAGGTTTCTTCCCCATAGTTGGTTTAAGAGGAAAAAAAGCATGCTTCTATTCTATGCTTCCCAACTCCAACATGTCAGAAATTAGGAACTGAATGAGGTTGCTGGTTCCTGTATGGGACATATTTGATTCTTTGTCCAATATTTGCATAGCTTGCAATTTGTGTTCCAAATTGAGTTAAGGGTCACCATGAGAATGCATTGCCTGGGGAGCAAAAAATTATCTTCAGCTCAGTGATCCTTTCAGTTCCAGGATAGTTGGAGATATCACCGTTAAATGATATATGGCAATTTACAGAAGGAGATGCTACTTGTGCTTTCATTGCTTTAAGCTTCTCTCTTCCTTTCTCTCCTTCTCAGTCCCTTAAGCTGACAGTCATTGATATGGGTGAAGCAAAATTAACACATTTAAATCATTGACCTTTAGGTTGACACTTAACAGGCTAAACAAAAAAGTGTTGGCTTTTTTTTTTTACAACCGTCAAACCATATTTGATCCACTGAACTTACTGCACTGAGATAGGTACGCGCTGGGTATAATTTCATTTTCTTTGTGTTCCAGATTGAAATGGGCAAAAAGAAAGGCTGCAGTCCTATATATCCTTACCCGGGAATAAGATCCAATAAATTCAATAGGTTTATTTTCAAGTAGGCAGAAGTATAACCTTATGCTGCAAGCAACTAGGCTACAAAGCAGGAGAGTGTGAATTGAAATCCTGCCTTAGCCAAGAAAGCCAGCTGGGTACTTTGGGCCAGTCATTCTCTTTCGGCCCAACTCACTTCCCAGGGTTATTATTGTGGAGAAAATAGGAAGAGGAATGTGTGGCGGACATATTGATTACCTTGTGTTATTTGTAGAAATAATAAAGATGGGATTCAAATAAACAAACAAACAAACAAACAAATACAACAATTGGTAAAGGAGTAGTAGATGTGCTTTTTTTGAAAAAGCCAGCTGATCAGGACTAATATTTGGGATTAATATTCTTTTATAACAGGGATATTTTGCAGCATGAGGGGCAGTTTCAGCCTCCACAACCTATTCTGATTGTGTTGTCAAATTTTAATAATATGGTTGCCAAAAAAGAGCAGCAAAATTTCTTATCATCTTGAATGAAAAAAAAAATAGAAAAACTGTAATATAAAATACAATGTAGAGTTAACTGTTAAAAATGAAAACCTGTTCCCTAATCATAACCTTGGTAGAATAGAAAATTCCATCCCACTCCATATGCGATGTATCTCCACCTATTTCCTATTTTCATTCACTTAATAAATAAGTTTCATTGCATCACATCCACTCGGTCAGGCAGAGAAAGTATGTTGTAGTAAAGAACTCTGGCGGGGTCTAGAAAGAGACCCATCTCTGTTGTTGCCCCTATACTATGGGCTCAGCTCCCCCCAGAGGTGAGGTGAGCACCCATTCTCCTGGCCTTTGGAGAAAGAGTTAAAACATGGTTCTACAACCTTGCATGGGGAACTCAAAAGAACATGTAGTTGTGGGGTTAGTTGGAGTTGATGAGAGCCTTTCTTTTGCTGTTGTAAACTAGGGTTTAATTATGTTTGCGTCCTTAATCTTTTTTTATAATTTTACAACTTTTAATTCTAAAGTGGTAACCTTAACATCTTATTTTTATACACCGTCTTGTTGCACACTGTCCAAGCTCCCTCTTTAATGGAGATGGAGAGTTCAAAAATGTGACATATAAATAAATAAATATAAACAAACAGTAAAATTCCTGGCCACCAAAATATTATTCACCTTGACTTCATAATTCTTCATAGAATTGAAAAGCTAATTTCTCAGCTTGGAAAGCTAAAGCAATAAAGTCAGGTATGACTTCAGATTAACAGAGTTGGAAGGAACCTTGTAGGCCATCTAGCCCAACCTCCCACCTGAGCAGGAGACCCTACACCATTTCTGACAGATGGCAGTCCAACCTCCAGTGATGAGGCTCTCACAACTTCCAAGCTGTTCCATTGGTTGATTGTTTTCACTGTCAGAAAAATTCTCCTTATATCTAGGTTGAATCTCTTCTTGATCAGTTTCTATCCATTATTCCTTGTCTGGCCTTTGGGTGCCTAGGAAAATAGGGTGCCCTTCCTCTCTCTGGCAGCCCCTCAAATATTGGAACACTGCTATCATGTTTTCCCTTCACTAGACTAGCTATGCCCAGTTCCTGTAACCTTCATATGTTTTAGTCTCCAGTCTCCTAGTAACCTGCATATATTTTGGTCTCCAGTCTCCTAATCATCCTGGTTGCTCTTCTCTGCACTTTTTCTAGAGTCTCAACATCTTTTTTATAATGTGGTGACCAAAACTGGGTGCAGTATTCTAGGTGTGGTCTTACTAAGGCTTTATAGAGTGGTATTAGTACCTTAGTTGATCTCTATCCCTCTGTTAATGCAATTTAGGATTGCATTGGCTTTTTTGGCTGCCGCTGCACACTACTGGCTCATATTTAACTGGTTGTCCACTAAGACTCCAAGATCCCTCTCATAGTTACTGATTACTTACCTTTTCTGTGCCAGTGGAGCCCTGTCAGATGCTTTGACAGTGAGGGCGTAGGACCGACCTACTAACAGTGTAATTCCTGGCGCAATGGTTATAAGGCCTGTCTTATCATTGATTATGAAGTTTCCCTGGTCACCAGCCAAGATTTCATATCTAATCTGTCCATTTGGACCTTCATCTGCATCCACAGCAGTAAGCTGCAATTGAAAAGAATCAACATTCTAGGTTTATTGTTGTTTTGCCACAAGAAGAGTTAAAGTACATCAGAGGGAGCTAATGGTATATTTTATGATTTCAGACCTAAACAATCAGATGTTACTAAATGAAATAAAACTATATCCTAGAATGTAAACAAAGAATATAAAGCAGTGTTTCTCAACCTTGGCCACTTGATGGTGGACTTCAACTCCCAGAATACCTCAGTCAGCTATGCTGGCTGACAAATTCCAGGAGTTGAAGTCCACCTTCTTCAAGTAGCCAAGGTTAAGGAACACTGTTATCAGAAAAGAAAAACATCAGTTAACCCAGGAGTGTGATTACTGAGGTATAGCTAGGATGTCAGTATTTATTACTATTTTACCTTACTAGTTTTTAAAAATCTGGAAGCATTTAAGGCAGCTAAATATTAAAATAAAAGATGAGTAATTAAAAAGAAGAAAGTAAAGCAAGTTGAAAAGCTTACTGTACCACATCCCATTTTTCTCTGAAGTGTACCATTATTCTCATAAGCATTGGAGTAGAATGAGTTGAAAGGATGGAGACAATTGCAAAAAATGGATATAACTGCAAGAAATATATTATTCACTGGTGACTAGTCAATAATGGCGACCAACAGCAATAATTGTCTCACAGGAACACAATCTAGCTTTGGCCAGTCATTCAGAACTGAAACATCTCAGGGGTTAAATTAACACGCATCGACCTATTCATCAAATATGCCTATCTTTTCTTGTTTGGGAGGACAATGATGGGTGGGATTTTTTCCCCATGGCTTTTGTATGTAAGCTATGCCTGAATGATTAACAGCCACAGGCATGCTGTGGTTTCTATTGAGAATAATTACTTTAAAGATGTAGCAGTAAACTCATTTACTAAGGAGTAAAACCAATTAAGCACAGTAGGACTTCCTTCAAAATAAAAACTCATCTTTTGAATGGCTGACAGCATCAGCTGCAGTCTTAAAGTACTCAACTCAACGAGGTGCCTTTTTCTTGCTAAAACTCTGAAACTATTATTTTAATCATGTAAACATTCCTTTGTCGAACTGTGCATAGTTACTGATCTCCTAAATTAATGCTATTAATAAAGATTGAAGCCTTCTTTGAAAAGTGTTATAATAGGCCTTCTCCAGTTCAGGGGATGGGGAGAAGAAGATAAATCAAAGCCTTTCACAAAAAAAATACCAGCCCTAACCATTTAATTACACGCTAGGAACCAGGCCAAGTTTTGTGACAACATGAAAAGGAAAACTGGTGGAATCACAACTACCGAAATTAACAAAGTTAATTAAATTTACAAATGAGCATGCTTTGAAATGCGAAGTTATCTGAATAACATTTGGAGGGAGCAAAAATGTGTCTGAAAGGGAGCATTAAAATCACAGAACTGTCATACTGCTCTGTGATTCTGAATGTATGAACTGCAGGTGTCTCTGGTAGATAGGCGCCAGTTTATATGATCCTGGATATTCCTGAATCTCTAAAAGCAGTTAAAACAAAGATCCTTTCTGATCTGTCTGTATATCTCATACAGGAGCTGTAATTTTGTTCCCTAAAAATAATCAGTACTCACAATTTGACAGTGATGGATCTGTTCGCTTACCGCTCAAGGAAAGCCCAATTTGCTTTGGGCAAAAAGAAAGCTCTGTGAAACTTACATTCCATTCTGCCTTTAACAATACTGTGTCTTTTATAGTAATGCCACATTTCATTTGTTACTGTCATTTTTAAACAAAGGTTAGTTGAGCTGGACAGAGCTCTCATTACCAGAGATATTTTTGCCCAAAACATGGAAAAGCTAATGAGATATCTTGACTCTTGTAGTTCAATATCTGTCATGAACTAAAAAGTTCGGGCAAATTGCTCTCATTCCCAAATGCCTAATGTGATTATTTCCTGCTGATATAAATTGAAACTTGCAGTTGTTTTGCTTAGGCAGTTTTGCTTTCCAGCCAGTACACTTCAATAAGACCATTTCTCAGAGTCATTCGCTATTAGCATATATTTATTTTAGCTATTTGAATCGTGTTGTGAAAATTGCCACGGAACAGTGTGGCTGACACCTTTGGATAAATAAATAATTGGGGTTTGCCATCACAAAATGTACATAGCTCCTGCAGATAGGTTCTTCATTTTTTGGTGGCCTCAGCCTTATATTTAATATGGAGCAAGAGATTATTTATTGATCTGCAATATTTATAAACTGTGTCTATTATTCATTCAGATTCAATTCGATGTGGGATGACTATGGAATTATTTTTTTCTCTTGACCATTTCCAGTAAGGACGGAGGAAAAAGTAGGGACAGAAATTTGTTTGTACAGCATCCAGAGTTCCTCTGTGAGGGAGATAGGTAGTTTCTAAATTTGATAAATAAAAATAAATAAAATAAAAAGGCATGAAAGAAATCTATGAGAAATCTGTGACATGATATCAGGATTCTGTTATATATTTAAATGGGAGAAAAGAATGAAAACAGTGTTAAAAGAATGAGGATGAAGACATATTTTTATGATAAAAAGATTAAGTATGTGACTATTTTATTAAGTACTTTTCCATTTTTATCAAGAGGCAAGGCTTTCTAGGTGCCTCATAAAATTGACCCTCTCAGTAAATATCATGTGAAGCCTAAAACAGTCATGGAATTTTAGACAAAAACAACAATATATGAGAACTGGATTTTTTTTTTTATAAGGTCAAAGCACATTTATGTAGTATGGTTACTTATGTAAGAAGCATTCTTTCTGTGAAACTGGCCATTGTGCAATTAGGACTGAGCATTTGTGTCCATGTGTTTTTAAAACGGGGTCTTCCCTAAAAGGTACATCCAGTCTTTATACACTTGAGAAGGCCATGAGACTGAAGATAATATAAATACAACCAGAATTTGTAAAACCTAATTTTGTGCATTCTGTTTGTCACAACTAGACTTTGAAAACTCAGAGGCGTTTTCTTGTTTTTCTTCTGAAGACGTTTGGGGAATGGAAGGATTTCTATTCTTTGCAGACAGCTGGAACTGCTGTCCACATTTTGAATAGAGAGGACCGCTGATTTGAAAGAGGCCATCTACAGTATATCAAAATTGAACAGCCTCTCTCAACAGAGGTGGGGGGATATGACATCACCTATCTCTGGTCTATAACAGAGTCCTTTTAGCAGTTCCAAGAAGGCTCCACAGCCATTTGCACTACTTGAGTGACCCTGAGAAACAGATAAACCTCCAGGTGGACTTGAGTCTCTAAAAGAATGCAAATGACCAGCTATTTACAAGGAGTATAAATCCTTCCACGCCCCACCACCCAGTCAGAGCTGAAGAAGCTTCTTGGATGAGAAGCAAAACATCTTCAAAGAAAAACAAGAAAGTCCAGTTGCCTTTTGAAGAAAACACCTTTGGGACAACCATGACCTCAATGACTGAGAATCTCTATTGACATTTAGACTTTGAAAACTTTGTGTCAGATCACAAATTTTGCTCATTTTTTTTAAAAAATGAAGAGAACACTATGCATATTTTACATCTGTCTGAAGTATGTGAAGACTGTGTGAAATTCAGGCCATTTCTATGAAGCACTGTGCATATTCTGAAAACATTTGGACATACATTATTTGTGACAGCTGACAACCTTTCTCAAGATCTAGTGGGAGAAATCCCAAGTGTTTTTTATATATATTCATTTGATTGATATCTCAGGTTTCTACTCTAGCAATTATTCAAGATGGCTCAAACAATGTGACATTGTATGAGACTAAGTCTAGCTAACTTTCAAGCTAAAACAAAACTTTCAAGCTAAAAAAAGAACAAAAACAACAAAACCAAACTCAATAATCTAATTCCTTTTGAATCAAATGCTTTAAAACATATGAGTCTAGGATGCAATGCAGTTGTGACTAGCTTAATATCAATAAAATTAACCCCGTATCCATATTGGCATCTAGGACTTTGATCTTAATTTCCATTTATTATCTTCTGCTGATTCTTCCGTCCTAGAATATGCTTTTCATTTCATTTTCATTAGAATACAGCTACAAAAATATACACTGTTAAGGAAGAAAAATAAAACATGGACACATACAGATAAAATACAGGTTATTATTTAATACAGTACTATCTTGGTACTCAATGGCTTTGAAATTTATCGAATTTTGTACTCAACACATTTTGACATGAAAATTTTGTCCTGGTTTTCATCGTTTGTTTGATGCTCAACACATAAGCTAGAACTTGGTAATGGCTGCCTTGTTACTTGCTACATTATTCCTCATAATTTGTTTGGTACTCATTGTTTTTGGTACTCATTGCACCTCCCAGAACCAATTAACAATGAGTACTACAATGAGGTACTACTGTAGTGCAGTTGAATTATAATGTACCCTCTATTCCCCATTGGCAGGGTTAGACAATTCCTCTCTAATAGAAAGAACTGAGACCTAGAGTTAAAATATTTTTCTTTCTAATTAGGGACTATGCTGTTGTTCATTTTATTTAAAAAGAGAAATGAAGGCAAAGAGGAGGAGAGTTGGAAAGGACCTGACATTTACCTAAGGAGACAAAAAATAGCAGGTAAAAAAATAGATCAAGAATTAAGTACAGGAGCTTTTTAGGCCATAGCATTTGTTTTTATTGTTCATTTTCAAAACCATGAATTTATTTCAGTTTCTATTCCCAAGAAAGCTGTACTGTACAAGAGATGCTAAAGTAAAATAATAATCCCCATAACCAGAAGATTTAAGAAAAAAAAACATAAAAGGAGAAACTATTTAATGAACTATAAAATTCATTATTAGATTTCTGAAAATTATGGTTAAGCTATCTTTGAGAAAGGCAGAGACCTAGAGTTCAATTGGCTGTAGCCAGTCAATTAATGAAGAAATCAAACCTGTATAACAGATCCTTACATGGCCATTCTTTCATTCAGAGAAATAAGTAGCTAACAGTTTTCATCATTCTTGAAATCAAAATATGTTCTATTTTAATTACACAAAGAGAGGATTTTAAGGGCAGTCAGGTCTGAATTAGGGAAAAGCAATAACTTCTAGAGAATCAGCCTTGAAAGTGCCTGGATCATCTCTTTAAATCTGCTTAGGAGTCAACATAAATAGTACAAACACTATGAATAGCTGGGATGACTCATGTATTTATTATTAAATGAATACTTATCATGATCAGTCTGAAAATTTATCATGATCAATCAGCCAATAACAATTATAAACTTTTGTTAATACAGAAGGTATGGGTGAATGTAGGGAGATTATTAGAAAACTATTTGGTCAAGTCTTAGTCCTAAAACCTGTATCCACCAGAGATTTAAAGGGACATACTATGTCCCATAATCCTTTGATGTCTCATTTTTGATTTATCAGAAAAATCTTTGAAATAACAAAACCTGGTTGAAATTATTTCGAATTTATATTTTTTATTGTTTTTATTTTCCCCTCTGGGTACCTTGTAGGTGCATGTCATTGTTCTCAAAACAAACCAGTGATTTTCTGTAACCAGGAGAACAACTTTTCAGTATGAAAAATTATCTCAGTATGAAAAATGTTTTTCAGTATGAAAAATGATTCAGTCAATTGATTGGTAAAACAATTCAATCTGGAAGCATAAATTTAAATACTACATTAAAGATTTGGATTATGGTGGTTCATCAACACAGCTATGTATTACTATTTCTGTTTTTTCTTACAGATTTTTTCTGGGTCAAGGCAAACATAAATTGGTAATATCTTTATCTTAGTGCCCTCAGTTTTTAGTAACTGGGGTTTTCTTAACAGCATTTCAAAATATGATGTCAAACTGGCTCTCTGATATAGACATTTTCCTATTTTCTCTTCCACTCGGTACCTGAACTTGTTTCATAATTTCTCTAGTAAAAGAAAATAAATCAGAATAGTGTTTTCCTATAAAAAACTTTAAAACATAGAATATTAAGATAGAGGTCATTCAAAAATAGACACGCAAGGTTTAATTTTCAATCAATCTATAATCTAGTTAGGTCTCAGCTTCTACCTGCCTTTGTTATAAAACTTATTAACACAATATCTTAAATAGATGATGATTTTAATATAATTTTCTTGAGTGTTATAACTTATTAATACTGTATCCTGAAAGTGTCAAGACACCTCATGATCTTCCTAGCTCAAGAGACATAGGAAACAGTTAGTATGCAAAGTAGTCTGTCCAACTAGTCACCTTAGTTGCACAAAATAAAATTCTCAAGGTCAAAAATGGCTCTGGTTTTCCTTGTGAAATTTTAAACAAAATGTGCCATAACTTACCAATATTATGTTCTTACCATCAGCAAGGATGCTTCATATGTCATGGATGCAACTAAGGACAGTCAATTTATTCCTTTTGTAACTTACTATATCAGTGATGGTGAATTTCTTAGGAACTGAGTGCCCAAACTGAAACCCAAAACCTACTTGGCAATTTAACCCGAATAATGAGGTTTTACTAGTCCAGTGGTGGGATTCAAATAATTTAACAACCGGTTCTTCTTAATAACCGGGTATGGTGGGTGGGGCTGGGTATCATGTGACTGAATGGGCATGGTCAAGTCTACATAACTCATGTGTGTGGTGCCTGAGACAGACAGGGTTGGGGAGGGAATCCAGAGGTCTCTGGTGGGTGGGGCAGGAGGAAAAAAAGAAATATCCAACCTGCTTTTGTGTGTGTGTGAGAGAGAGAGGGGGGGGAGGGAGAGAGTGAATGTGAGAGAGAGTGAGAGAGAGAGAGAGAGCACTGCCGCCAATCCTGATATAACTCTCTAAGATTGGATCAGATCTCTTTCTCTCTCTCTCTGTCTCTCTCTTACACACAGAGAGAGATTAGATTGATCTCTATCTCTCTCTTGCCCTCCCTGCTTTAGGCAGGCTTAGAAAGTCTGCCAGGCTGAGCATGCTGTGAATGCCCCTTGCTCGCCCTTTTGCCTGGCTTCCCTTTTCTGTGATCTCCTGTTGCTATTTGCAAATGGAACGCGGACATGCACACAGCAAACCAGTTGTTAGACCAGTGGAATCCCACCTCTGGTTTAATTCCTCCTATGCAAACTTATTTTCATTTTTAAATTAGTTTCTATTAAAGTATTTTTGCAGAACAAAACATGTAAAGAAAAAATATGTCTAGCAAATGTTGGAAATGTAACCAAAAAACGGGCACATTTTATCATATGTGGTGGACTTTATTTTATTTTATTTTATTTTATTTTATTTTATTTTATTTTATTTTATTTTATTTATATCCCGCCTCATTTCCACGCTCAAAGGGAACTCGAGGTGGCTAACAACACGTTAAAAAAATGGAATACAATTTAAAATATTAATACAAGCAGTCAACAACATTCAAGAGGAAGAGGTAGTCAATTCCAGGCCCGCTGACAAAGCCAGGTCTTGGTGGCTTTTTGGAAGGCCAGCAAGGTGGGGTGGTCTCAGGAGGGAGCTGATTCCAAAGGGCCAGCACTGCCACGGAGAAGGCTTTAGCACGGGGACCTGCCAGCCGACATCGTTTAGCTGACAGGACCCGTAGCAAGCCAACTCTTGTGTTAAAGCTCTGATAAGCAGTATATAACATCTGAGTGCTATTGCTATTCATGTTGTAAGCTGCCCAGAGTCCTTTGGGAATTGGGCGGCATATAAATGTAATAAATAAATAAATAAATAAATAAATAAATAAATAAATAAATAAATAAAGCAAGAAAAATTTGGGCAAAAATACACAGGTGGTTAGAAAAGATAGGGAAACATGTAGATATTAAATCTGAACTGTTTTTATTAGGCATAATACCAGAAAAACTTGATAAGAAAACTATATATTTAATTTTGCATGTCTTAACAGCAGCAAGGATTATATTTGCACAATATTGGAAAAATGAAGAAACGCCACAAGACGAAGACATAATTAGTAAGATACTAGATTGTGCAGAAATGGATAGACTTACATTGAAAATTAAGCAGAAAGAAGACCAGAATATTATCAGACATGGAATTTATGTTACTAGTGGTTGGATAAAAAGGGTGGAAATTAAGAATGTAATCTGTATGTTAAGCAAATTAATTACCCAGACAACACAGTGTTTATTAAGCACTAACAAATGTAAATAAAAGAAAATTTATAAAATTTATAAAAAACAAACAAACATGTAAATAAAAAAAAGTGGTGGGAAAGGAACAAAGAAATGCAAAAAGGAGAAAAATAGGGTGGGGGGATGAGAAAAGACAGAATATAAAGAAATGACTTTACAGCAATAATAAATGCATTTGAATTCTATGCTCTCTCTCTCAGGTTATATAATAACTCCCTTTGTCCCATAACACAAATTTATTTTCAAATGTCTTATTATTTTTATTTTAAAAAATTGGCTGAAAATGCTGATAAAAGAAACTGTTATATTACCTTGATAACAGTTTCTCCAGGCCTCATGTCTGTATAGATCTTCACATTATATGATATGTTGGAGAAGGTTGGAGAATTATCATTTGCATCAAGCACAAAAATATTGACCGTGACTGGCAAACTTTCTTGTACCCCATCAGAAGCTGTAATCTTCAGAATAAACAGACGTGAAGAAATAGATGTGATATTATGTGTATAAAAAGTTCTGCTTCTTAAGAAACCAATTCCTTTGAAGCCATCTCTAAGCATGTATTTCATATGCGTAAAATACATTTCACACAAAATTGCATCTAAAAGAAATCATTGCCATTTAACAAAGTTATTTAAAATTAAAATTATTATGCTATGATATTCTTTATAGATCCCATTATGGATGGTGTATACTTAATTCCGATTTCAAATGACTCATTTTAGATCTGATTTATTTTAACAGAATTAAAGTTATTCTCTTAGACTTTAATTAGTCTGGAATTAAACTATATTTTTGGTTCAACTCAATTTATAAATGAAGTTATTAATCATCTATAGGGATTCAAGGATAGTTACAGATTAGCACAATTTTCCCTGTCTAATGTGTAAAAATTGCTGAAAAATAATTTTAACAAATTTCAAATGCTTAATTATCATATAGATAAAATATTCAAAAGTGAGGATTAACATTTTGTCTCTTTTTTTATCCAAGGAACATACTTTCATTATAATTTTCACCTTTCAAAGACTGCAGTAACATAGATTTGTGTACACTCTTTATAATCATAATTACTCATCCAATAAAATCAAATAAAAATAAATAAAAAATAAAACAGCATAACAAGCTACATTAGAAAACACAAACATTATCTTGAAAAAACAGTAAGACACCTAAACTCTAGAATGTTTTCAAGACATCGATAAAAAGGCACATAACTATTTATTTATTTATATCCCACCTTTATTGTTTTTACAAATAACTCAAGGAGGCGAATATATCCACATACTTCTCCTACAACCAAACCCCTATGAGGTAGGTTGGGCTGAGAGTGACTGGCTTAAAAGTGACCTAGCAGGTATTCATGTCTAAGGCAGGACTTGAATTCACAATCTCCTGCTTTCTAGACCTACATAAGAGGTTTTATTAACAATTCTTTTCAACAAACAATTGACAGTTTAAAATAAAATACTGTAAATTAAAGTAAAAATAATTTAAACATAAAATAGTTATCAGGAATGGTAATTTCAATGAGTTGGATGCATCAGGGAGATTTGAAGAAGCCAAACAGCTCTATGACCTGTTTATAAATCATTTATAAATGTTGCAATTCCTGTGGTCATGCAATTACCATTTTCCCATGTTGCAACTGAAGTACATGTGACTGCTATTTGTGTACTTCACAATCGGCTTATGACAAGAAGAATGAATGGAGAACGCAGATAAAAAAAACCTTGTAAGTCCCAATTATGCAATTGTTTCTCTTAACCAATTGCAGTGAAAATGACCAAGAGGGAAGTGTTGCCATAAATCCATTGTGGTCACGTGATTTGCAAATCCCAATTGTGGTCGTTAAGTGAGGACTACCTTTACTGTTGAATTGATGTACCTTATTCAAGAGGCAAAGTTCTAATATTAGCAAAACTGACTGCAGTTGAGTGAACTTTCTCTTTGCCCTTAATCCTAGTCACCAACCATTTTTAATTAAAAAGTTTTGCTGAAAAATGATAGATCCCTTCAAATGGAACACAAATATAATTTCAGAATGATTGTATCATGTAGGAATCTTGAGAAATATGAAATTAACTTCTTATGACTATAATGTATTAAACAGCATAAAGTTTTGACACATTGCATGAGTTCAACAGGGTTAAAAGGGTTTTGTGCTGATTTTCACTTGTATTCGGTGTCGATTGTATCTCACTGCAGTGTCCAACAATAGTCAGCCAGCATTGATGAATTCCAGTTACCCTGATACCATTTTTCCATTGTGGCAATGTCCATGTTTATCACTGACTGCAGCTAGATTATTGACAGGAAAAGTCCAAGTATGAATCCAGAAAATGAATCTTCAGTGACATGTTGCACTTCATGGTCTTGTATGCTGTAACAAGTTTGTCAAGCAGCTGAATGTAGCTTGGTGCTCTGTTGTTGCCAAGAAATTTTTCAAGAACATCCTTGAATGCTTTCCAGGTGGTTTTCTCTGGCTCCACTAACAGATCTTCGAACCACTTGTCATTGATGATGTATCTATTCTGTGGACCAACAAAAATGTTTTCCTTAATCTTGGCATCAGTTATTCTTGGAAACATCAGTCTCAAATAATGAAAGTCTTCATTTTCCTTGTTCATCACTTTCACACAAAAATTTTCATCAGTCTGAATTTTATGTGAAGTGGAGTCAAAAAATATCTTTGTCGGATCAACAAGTGGTTATATGCCATGTTTTTCTGACCCGTAACCAAATTCTTTCAGAGTGGCTATTCCTGTTTAATCTATTGTGAGTCTCTCGCATGGCTGTCCTATTTATACATGTAACATCACCTGGTGTAACTGAGCTGCATTTCAAGCATCACAGTCATTACTTTTAAATCTCCATGCCATTCCAGTTGTATTTGGTGTACTGAATGTGCTTCAACAACATCTTCATGTTTTTGTATATTTCTTTCATGTTCACAACATAGCCAACAGGTTCAGGAGGGTGTATACTGTCATTGTGTAAAAAAAAAAAAGAAGACTTCTGTACAATGGTATGCACTTATTTTCATGATTTGCAGTCAAAAATCTAGAAGATACACCCAATACCCACACTCTGAAGTGTTCCAGTATTAATGCTAGCTTTCAGAGGAACATGAAGCATGAGGGCTGCACTTGATAAATGACCAAAAAATTCCTGGAGAAAAACACATATCACTTGTGTAGGGGCAACATTTAATCATTTCCATGAGCCAAGACTGGAAGGGATGGTTTAAATTAAAAGGTAGATAGTTTTCACTGCATAGTTTCAAGCAGAATTTGGACAGCTATCTGTTAGGAATCCTGTGTATGTTTATTTGTTTTAAATTTTGTTTTGATTATCATTCCAAAGTTTCTCAGGAAGTCCAATGAGTTGGTGAAGCCTAAACTTAACTCTAATCCTACCTTTCCAACTGTATGGCTGAATGTGTATTATACACTTCACCAGATGAACTAGAGACCCATCAGCTACATTTGTATAACTGCATAGTTTTTGTTAGTTTTAATTTTACTTACGAGTGTTGCTGTTTAATACGCTGTGCAAGGTCTGACCATTTTATTGTTTTATGTTCCATAGCTTGTTCAATTCTATCAAATTCTAGCAGTTTCCTTAAGATCGCTACCAAATTAAATTTCAATTGCTTAGCTTTGCAATAGTTGACAAGATTACCAGGGCCATTCTGACAAAACTCTTAAAATGCCCATCACTTACCAAAAATGTGTATAACTGCTGAAATTCTCTGTCAACTGGCTGAAGTAAGGTGAGGTAGCGAGCTATTCCAGTCTGAGTCACAGTAAAGAATGTATTGTAGTCATTTAGAAACAGATGGAGCAGTGGGTCCTTTGTCTTCAAAGTAAAACAAGATGATAATTACCTTCTCAAAGGGATAATAATATAAATATATATAAATACATCAAGACTATTTTAATGATAACATTTGATATCTGGACTAATAATGACATTCAGGAGAAAATTGTAATCAACATATATTGCTGCAATATCAACTTCTCTTTTGAATTGGAGGGAGATATTGGAAAATAAAACCCTATTCCCAGTTCCAAAATGTGAGAGATAAACCTTTATAATTTCCCTTGGTAAATAAGACTCTGAACATAACAGGTTTAGGATAATTTGGTAATTAACAATTATTTCCATAACTTTAAAAGCAAGGGGAGGTTGAAATCCCTAGCCACCTGGTATATGAACAAAAACCTCAGACCATAGTAAAATACCTATTTGATTTATACGATATATTCACTACAAAAGCCAATTGTGAGCAACCTGAATTTTAATACAACAATGGAAAAAGGATAATTTCTGATTCAAAACAACCAGCCTTTATTTAAGGTCTTGAGAAAACTGCCAGCATGCTTAATGCAGTTAGAAAGCATGGTAGCTTTCAAATTTTGGCAATTAGTTTGGAGCTGTGGATTTTGCAATATATAACAAAAGATTGTGATGTTAATTTTATGGCTATGAATGATGTTTTTAAAAAAAAACAGAAAAGGGCCCATATCATCTGGAGATACAGTGTACAAGAATGACAGTGATGGATCCCTCCAGTTTAATTCATATGATTTTCTTGTATGTGTATAATCACACGGAATTGTTAAAAATATTGAAAAAACAATCAACCTGACAAATTGCCTTCAGTGTAGCATAGATTGACAATCAATACTTTAACATTATAATCAAAGATGACAGAACAGAAAACAATTAAAAATAAGCAAATCAGACACCCTGCAAAAATAGTACATTTTTCTCTCTACATTCCCGAATTTCATTCTTGACCTGATTTGTTCCAATTTTGTACAGAATAGTTAACTCTATACCTCGGAATAAGAAAGACAATTATGTGAACCACAGAAATAGCAAGGGACAGTATCCCCGAGGCAGTGGTGGGATTCAAATAATTTTAAAAACAGGTTTGCCCTGGGTCAGGTTGGCTGTTGTGGGAAGCATGGCCCATCCCCATCCTCCAGCTCTGCCACACATGCAGGATGAACCTCCCGCGAGGGCCAACCTGACCCTGGGAAAACCGGTTGTTAAATTACCCCCTCTGGTTATCGAAGTGGATCCTGGGTGCTCTGCTGCGCTGCAACGGAGAAACAGGCAACAGAGCAGCCGGCATGAGGGAAGGAGACGGAGCAGGGAGAAGAAAGAGGGAAAGTGGCCTTCTCCTTCCTGCACGCCGGATGCTCCATTGCCCGTTTCTCCGCTGAAGCACAGTGCAGTGCCTAGGATCCACTTTGATAGTGGGGTGGGTAATTTAACAACCAGTTCACCTGAACCAGTGCGAACCAACCGAATCCCACCACCGCACTAGTATTTTCCCAGACAAAGGTTACTGTGCTAATAGAAAAACATTGGGCTCCAAGACAGTACCGAGAAATAAAAGACTGATTTAATACTATCAATTTTCAGACTAAAAACTACTTCCCTGTTCCAAAAATATTGTAATGTTTTTTTTTCTCTCTTCATGTAACCATACTTTATAATGGAATTTTTTTACAATATTATTGTGAAGATGTTTACATGTCAGCTCATCTGCTGATTAATTTGAAACTGATCTGAAAAGAAATACAACTGACTAATAGACATCCATTTAGCAACCATTTGAATTTACAATGGCACTGAAAAGAGTGAGCTTTAACCAGCCCTTCCACTTAAAACCATTGTATACAGTCACGTGATCAAAATCCAGCTGATTGGCAAGTGACATGTATTTACAATGGTTGCAGCATCCTAGGTCACAAATGTGATTGTCATTTGTGACCTACCCAGCAAGCTTCTGACAAGCAAAGCCAATAGAGCCAGATTTACAAAATGACTGCATGACTCACTGAACAACTCCAGTGATTTCCTAGGCAAAAAAAGGTAGCAAAATTGTGTGCAACTCACTTAACAACTTAGCAACAGGAATTGTGGTTCCAATTGTGGCTCATAAATCAAGGACTACCTGTAATAGTGATTGCTATTATGGTAGATCTAAGCTGTAAAACCTTTCACTATCACTATAAAGGCAGTGAAAGTATATATAAACTTTCTTTGTTGCTGTATAGTAGTTATACAGTGCAGGATTGGTAGCCCTAGTAAGGTCAGACATACAATATACTTCAGAAGTATAACCACACCACTACAATCATGTGGTAGGAACCAGCAATCAGGGAAAGAACTACATCATTTTTTTTTATTCTTGATATATTCCTCCCCCCGCCCCACATTGGTTCTCTCTTACACATTAATCTTGAGATCAAGTAGTATTACAGAAAAGACTGCTACATGTACACAAAAAGAAGAAGAGAGGCTGAAAAGAGTACAGTATTACAAAACAGCCTAATAAAAATATAGCTTAAGATGAAAAAAAAAAAGGTGTGGTGATTCCTGCATTTTGACTAAATATATGTTTGTCTGTAGCTTAGAAACACAGACGCAAAGAACAATCGAGAAAAATATTCACTCATGCTTCTACCGTTAGCTATAGAGGTAGATTTTACTACATTAAGTGACTCTTGCTCATAAGCATGTTAAGTATAAATAAAGGCAAAAATGTTTTTTTTAATTAATTTTGTTTATTCTATTCTGATTTTAACTTTTGCATGTTTAATTTTTCGTGATTGATGGGAAGCCATCAAAATTTGTTTAGTAAGTGAAATAACAAATAAGCATTAATACAACAAGCTGTAATCAGCTACTTTCTATTTGTTGTATAGGAAAATGTAAGCTTTCACTTTTCATTTTTGAAAATAGAGAATAAATTTTTGTTTTGAATCCTGGAGACAATATTAGAAAGGCAGTAGATGAGTAGAGTATCAAATCTAGTTTTAGTTTTGAAACCAAATGATGAAATTTGCTTTAGCAACGACTAGTTTTCAAAGAAAGCAGAAAGAATTGTAATAGTTTCAAACACTATTGTATAAAATAGTTTTTGCGTGAAAGAAAATTAATTAAAAAAAAATACTTCAAGAGATAAAAGGTAAAAGTAACACAGCAAAAAGAAGGCACACTTAAAATACCTACAGGAATGGCACCTGATGGAATCTAAAAAGCAAAAATAAACAAATAAATAGAATAAGTAGAAACACTTGCCTCTATGTAATACATACTAACCAGTAAAATAATCTATTGAAATAAGAAAGTGATCAACATTCATTATGAGAACTTTAGACATCTCGGTAAAAAGAGTACAACAAGAAATTAATTATATCAAACACTACATTTCTCTTAATAACTTTCCGCTGTATGATTGAAGGACTGGGACTCATATGATTTTGTTTTTCAGCTGATGTGCTGCTTGCCCCATTGAATTATTTGTCTGAATTTTAATTTACAACCAAATGCCAGTTCTCAGATGTGTAAAAGAGAGGAAAAAAACTCTTAAAAATAGATAGAGGTGTATTAAGACGTTTTCCCTTATATTACGTATTACCTGTTTCATTGTTTTTCATTATATTGGGCATTTTGGTTTGTCCAGCATTTATTCTGAAGCCAATTGAGATGAGTTTATTTATTCATTTAGTTGATTTATACCCCACCTCATTTCCCTGGTGAAAGGGAACTTGAGGTGGCTAACAACAAATGTAATATATAAAAAACCATTAATACACTTTAAAAATATTAAACAACAATCAACAACATTCAAGAGGGAGAGGTAATCAATTCCAGGCCTGCCAACAAAGCCAGGTCTTCGTGGCTTTTCGGAAGGCCAACAAGGTGGGAATGGTCCTAATCTCAGGGGGAAACTGGTTCCAGAGGGCCGGTGCTGCCACAGAGAAGGTTTAGCACGGGGACCCGCTAAAGCACGGGCATTGTTTGGCTGACGGGACCCGTAGCAAGCCAACTGTGTGATCTAACTGGGCGCTAGGACGCATAAGGTAGCAGCAGGCGGTCTCGAAGGTATCCCGCCCTAGGGCTTTAAAAGTTGTCACTAGCACCTTGAATTGCACCCGGAAGACCACTGGCAACCAGTGCAGCTTGCGAGGATAGGTGTTATATGGGTGCACCGAGGTATACCCTCAATCACTCGCGCAGCCGCATTCTGTACCAATTGAAGTCTCCGAGTGCTCTTCAAGGGCAGCCCCATGTAGCGCGCATTACAGTAGTCCAGCCCTGAGGTGACAAGGGCATGAGTAACTGTGAGAAGAGCCTCCCGGTCCAGGAAGGGGAGCAACTGGTGCAGCAGGGAAACCTGCACATAGACACCTTTGCCACAGCTGAAAGGTGGTAGTCCAATTGTAGCTGTGGATCCAGGAGTACCCCCAAGTTGCGCACCTGTTCTGAGGGGAGTAATTTATCTCCCCCCAGCATAAGTGATGGATAATTAACTGGGCCACGGGGGGCGGGCAATACCCACAGCCACTTGGTCTTGTTAGATCTGCTTTACTACCAATCTGCTCTACTACTGTTAATCTGCTCTACTACCAATCTGATCCACTAATTCTCATTATACTTTCTATTTTCTCATCCATTCTCATTGTAAGGATGGCACAGGTTTATCCTCTTGGCTTGTAGCAGTGTTGGTCTGCAGCATTCATCATCAGTCTACTCATCAACATTCCCAACAACAAATTAGTCAGGAGACACAAAAAACAATACAAGTTCTTTCAATTCATTTCATTAATTGTTTTAATTCTGTTGTCAGAATCTATGCTTTAGCAATATGTTCCTTCCTCAATGTCTACAACTTAAATTATGCTAGAACCTCTAATTCACATTTTCCTTCAAAGGCTCCAGAAGCTGTGACCTACATTAATAAGTAGGAAAAGGAGTTAAGCAATGCTTATATTTTACTTCCTAACACTGTTCTTGTGCCAGTCCAATGCTGGGAAGGTCCAGGGTCCATCTAGGCCAAAGAAAAAAGAAACAAGGTAGTATAAAAGTAATAAACAAAGATGATTAGGGGACTGGAGGCTAAAACATATGAAGAATGATTGCAGGAATTGGGCATGGCTAGTCTAGGGGTGACATGATAGCAGTATTCCAATATTTGAGGGAGCTGTGACAGAGAGGAGTGGGTCAGCCTATTTTCCAAAGCACCTGAAGGCTATACAAGGAATAAAGTATGGAAACTGATCAAGGAGAGATTCAACTAGAAATAAGGAGAATTTTTCTGACAGTGAGAACAATCAGCCAATGGAACAACTTGCCTTCAGAAGATGTGAGCTTCATCATTGGAAGTTTTTAAGAAGACACTGGACAGACTTCTGTCAGAAATGGTATAGGGTTTCCTGCTTGAGCAGGGAGTTGGACTAGATGACCTACAAGGTCACTTCCAACTCTGTTATTCTATTCTAATATAGTGAAAATATATTGAGAAAATGGATATAATATTCTTAATAATTTGTTCAATTTCTTTTAGGTATGGTAGTTTCTTTCCCACTGTTAAATTGTTTTTTTTTCTGGCCAGCTGCTCAAAAGCCAGGCACAATCCTTGGTTTGAAAAATTTAGCCCACTCATGGAGGAAAATAAATAGACTATGTTTATGTTTTAGAATTATGTGTTTAATGTTAATATCCCTACATTATTATTCCTGAATACAGCAAAGAGAGAAATATGAGTTGAATATGCATTTGAGATACCATTTTGGGCCAAAGAAGCAGAATTATAATGAGACTAAATGTAAACTGAAATAAATACTCTTAACCATTTAATGTAGGGTGATAAATATATTGCCTCAAATATTTGGCATGTTGCAAGAACTCTGGTTTAATTTTTTTTTCCCTAGAAAGCATTTTGCAGCAAGAGTAAATGGGGCATGAATATTGCAATAGCCAACGGAAAACTATGAGGTATTTGTGTGCTCATTTGTTTGGAAATGAAATGAGATGTTCCTTTGATACAGTATCTACATTCTCTCTTTGGAAAGAGAACGAAGCAATGCAAATGCCATTCCTGCAATCAAATACTTTGTAGAAAAGCACAAGGCTATAGATGATACTTTCAAATATTCTGAAAACTGTCAATGAATACACTTTTATTTATTTATTAGATTTATACCCTGCCTCTCTTCCCCAATAAGGGGAACTTTCTTATGTTTTCTCTCTTTAGTCACTAAAATTGTTGATTTAGTCACTAAAAGTTGTTACTAGCACCTTGAAATTCACCTGGAAGACCACTGGCAACCAATGCAGCTCGTGGAGGATAGGTGTTATCCGGGTGCACCAAGGTACACCCTTAATCACTCTCGCGGCTCTATTCTGTACCAGCTGGAGTCTCCGGGTGCTCTTCAAGGGCAGCCCCATGTAGAGCGCATTGCAGTAGTCCAACCTAGAGATGATAAGGGCCTGAGCGAAATAAAATCACTTCCTCTTTTCCCCAACAACGTTAATCCAAAGAGGAACTTAAAAGGTGATTTGATATTCCTGACTAGTTTATGTAGTTGGTTTTCATCATGTTTTATATTCAAAATACAAAACTTGGCTATTTTTGATTTACAATGATCAATTGTAAATTGTTGATTTATAAATCATCAGTAGCCTTTTTTTAATGCATCCCTGTGATTCTACAGTGTTACATTTCCCAAAGCTTCGTATTAGCAAAATATATGGGCACTATAATCTACATAGCTTAGAAAAATGATTTCGCACAGCAACCTTTCCTATTTCCTGGTTGTTCGCTTGCATAACTAGAGATAAGAAAATTCCACATGAAACATATCAATGATCGTAGCATAGTTTTTTAAAAGAATTAGATACATTCACAGCTATTAACCAAATTAGCCAATGGAACTAAAAGTCAGCGGAAACACAGGAGACAGTGGGAACAAAGAGTAGGAAATAACTATTTCCATTATTTCCTGCTTGTGAATCCCTCAGGCAGGGTTACACCTAGCTATTTTGCTGCTGGAGGTAAAGAACAAATCAGTGGCTTCTGCTGTTTTACAAAAATTAAAGTGAATTGATCATCACTGCACCTTAAAATGACAGACGTTGGCACACAACATCTGTTGCCTGAGGTGTTCAGCTCATCCTGTCTAATAAAAGTACAGGTTTCTGCAAGGAAGTGAATAAATTTAAAGAAATAAAAGAAAACGCTTCTTCTCTGATGCAAATTCCCTCCCGCCGCATATTTGCACTGTAATGTATAGGTTTCTCCTCTGAGAATATGTACCTCTTGACTGGAAAAACGTTCCAAGTCTTGACATGGAGGTTTGTCTTCACTCAGGCTATACTGGAAAATAGACCAGCTGTTATACTAGAACCAAAATTAACCATCTCTAATCAGGTATAATAGAACAAAATTTCCAGTATCATGGAATCAGTTTCACAGGGCAATAAAGCAGGCACTCTGAACAACTGCAGTCTACGAACTTCTTATTGGATAGCTGCCAGATAAAAGGAAGGGGAGGAAGAATTTTTACAGAGCTGGTAAGAATATGGAGTACAGGCAGTCTTCTACTTACAACAGTTCATTTAGTGACCGTTCAAAGTTACAATGGGACTGAAAAAAGTGACATGATTGTTTTTGTCCACTTATGATCATTGTAGCATTCCCATGGTCACGCAGTCAAAATTCAGGTGTTTGGGAACTGAATCATTTTTATGATGGACATAGTGTCCTGGAGTTGCATGATCATCTTCTGTGACCTTCTGACAAGCAAAGTCAAGGGAAAGCCACATTCACTTAGCAACTAGAATAGAATAGAATTCTTTATTAGCCAAGTGTGATTCAACACACAAGGAACTTCTCTTTGGTGTGTATGCTCTCAGTGTACATAAGAAAAAAAATAAAGTAAAATAAAATAAATTACATTCATCAAGAATCATCAAGAACCAAAGAATCATAAGATACAACACTTAGTGATAGTCATAGGTTACTAATAAGCAATACTAATAAGCAATCAAATCTAATACTCAAATACTAATAATAAGTTACTAGTACTCAAATACTAGGAAACAAATAAAAACAATATAAAATTGTAAAGATACAAGCAACGCGGTATAGCAATAAGTGAGAAAAGATAGGTACTAGGATGAGAAGAGTAGTAGTAATACATACTTAGTAATAATTTGACAGTGTTATGGAAATTAGTTGTTTAGCAGAGTGATGGCATTCGGGAAAACTGTCCTTGTGTGTAGTTGTTCTGGTGTGCAATGCCCTATAGCGACGTTCTGACATTTTGAGGGTAGAAGTTGAAACAATTTATGTCCAGGGTCTGTAGATATTTATGTAAGGGTCTGTAGATATTTTCACAGCTCTATTTTCGACTCGTGTAGTATACAGGTCATAAAATGGGGCAAAACTTACTTAACAAATGTTTCACTTAGCAACAGAAATACTGGGCTCAGTTGTGGTCATAACTTGAGAGTCAGCCATACTGCATCAACATTCCAGCACTTAGGATTTTGCTTTTTTTTCTTCCCTCAAGCTATTCAGGGGAAAGATAATTGGCAACTAGCCAGCCCAAGACACATGGAGCAGTCCACCCTGCCAAGTAAGGTCACCTATGATGTTGGAGGGGGCACAGGGGCATAAGAAGGCCTACAAATGGCTGCAGCCCAGTGCCCCTGTCAAGCCCTGGCTGCCTTTCCTCAGAGCTTAGATCCTTAGATGGACTCGGTGATGTCATTTGGGCTCCACCCCTCCATCAGCAAGTCATTTTTAAGGGGTGGAGCTCCCTCCGATGTCCCAGACTATACTTGCCTCTCTAAGGCATAGTCGAGTTTTGTGTCAGTCCTGACCCAAAATAGTATTTAAAACTTTTTTGCTGGATTAGGTTCCTTCAAGCCTTTTTTTTAGGGACTAGGTTCCTGATTTTTCCAGGACCAGTACTCTGGCCCTGAGGCGGTCCTGGGATTACCCCACCTCAGGTGACAGAGGAGAGAAGGATCTTTGAGGTGGAGAGAGAGGCTCCTTGAAAGGAATCCACACAGATGATGGCTTCTTAAGGTTAAAAAAATGGGGAGGAAAGGAGAAGAATAGCCCCGGAACATAGCATCTTCCCTGGGCTGGAACAGCAGAGGCCTCATTACCTTGGAGGTGTAAGGCTTCGAACCATCTAGGAATCCCCCCCACCATGCCACCAACATCGAGCACAGCTGGCAGCCATGGCTTCAAGCTGCCATTTTGAGTCCTCAGGAATGGTCACCATTTTTGAAGCTGTTCTTTCCCAAGCGCGGGAAGCACAGCAGAGTTGGCTATACCACCAACTGTCATTACAGCTGATGTTTGGCCGGGCGCCATTTTGAGCTGGGTGACTCGGCTGCCATTTTGGATGCCCGCCCACCAACCTGATTCCCTAGGTGGTGACAAAGCTCAGGCGGGAAAAGGCCAAAGTCATGCTCATCGCCCCCTTCTGGCCACGCAGGCCCTGGTTCGCAGAACTCAGGGAGCTGTGCCTATTTCCTCCCGTGGATCTGCCCGTCCGGACAGACCTGCTCCCCCAGGGACCAATTCTTCATCCCCAACTCAGCTTCCTTCACTTAGCAGCTTGGAGAATGAGCGGCGGAGACTGACGGGTCGAGTTTACTCTAATTGGGTCGTCTGAACCCTTCTACCAGGAAGGAAAGGATAGACCAACTGAATATACAATGCCACTTGATTAGCTCTGGTCAGATGGTGCTTCGGACGGGGTGGACCCAGAGAGGCTCAGAGTGGGAGACCTCCTAGGATTCCTGCAAGAGGGTATGGATGGGGTTGAGCACCTCTATGCTTAGACCGCAAGTGTTCACGGTCTCAGCCACATTGGGATACCCCAAGGGCACTAGACTGGCTGGACACCCCCATGTTAAGAAGTTCTTGAAGGGGGTGGCCTTGCTAAATCCTGCTCCGGTGGTGAGGGCACCCTCCTGGGACCTAGTAGTAGTTTTGCAGGCATTGGCCAGGCCTCCATTTGAACCATTAGCCACGTGCTCCCTAAGACTTCTGACACAGAAGGTGGCCTTCCTGGTGGCCATAGTGTCCACTAGGAGGGTGTCGGAGCTGCAGCACTGTCCATGTCCCGTAG
This sequence comes from Boaedon fuliginosus, assembly GCA_027560395.1. Taxonomy (NCBI): domain Eukaryota; kingdom Metazoa; phylum Chordata; class Lepidosauria; order Squamata; family Lamprophiidae; genus Boaedon; species Boaedon fuliginosus. The sequence goes on along the minus strand of JANHGC010004165.1, from coordinate 23,067 downwards.
CATGGTCTCCAAACATAGCGACCGGGTGGTGCTCAGGACAGATCTGGCCTTCATTCCAGAGGTGAACTCTCCCTTTCACTGGGAGGTGGAGATTGTCCTGCCTTAGTTCTATCCTAGGCCAACCAATGGACAGGAGAGGGAATGGCATGTCTTGGTTGCCAAAAGGGTGTTCTTCTTCTATCTGGACAGAATGGTGGAGTTCTGGAGATCTGAGTATTGTTCATTCTATTCCAAAACAAGAACAGAGGGAACAAGTACTCTCCTTCTACCATCACCAGGTGGATAAGGGAGGCTATTGTGAAGGAATACAAATGCCAGGACCTCATTGCTCCGCAGGACATCATGGCGCATTCCACCAGGGGGGCAGCGACTTCTGTGGCATACAGAGCAGCTCCTCCTCTGGAACAGGTGTGCAGGGCGGCGACTTGGAGCACCCCACACACCTTTATCAAGCATTTCTGTATGCACTCTTTCGCTACCAGGGACACGGCATTTGGAAGGGGGGTCCTGCAGTCAGCTACTAGTTCGGCTCAGTCAGCCCACCCTTGAAACTGCTGGGGTAATGATGCCCAAGTGACATCACTGAGTCCATCTAAGGATCCATCTGGAGAATGGTTAGTTGGTTCACTTACGATGAACATCCATTCTCAGTGGATCCGAGATGGACTCAGTGCCCTGCCCTTACAGTCTTTGGGGGTAAGGTAAGGGACTGCCGGAGTTTTCCTTGTATAATGTTTCTCATTTTTCCTTCCACATTGGATCCAGTTGGGGTCCTGGGTCAGGACTGGGTGGAAGTTCCTCGATGTTCTGGATAATAATAATTTCTAGTTGTACAGGATTGTTGTTAAAATGACTTGCCTGATGGAGGGGTGAAGCCCAAGTGACATCACCGAGCCCATCTCGGATCCACTGAGAATGGACGATCATGGTAAGTGAATCAACTAACTATTTTTGCTAGCACTGACACTAGACGTCATCTGATAAACTGTAAGTTTTTTCCCCTCTTTCTGCAATTGGCAGCATTTGGGAACTTGCAGTACACGGAGTATGTTATTCGTGTACTGGTAGGGTATATTTGGAGTAGGTTCTTCTCACAGCTTTTTTCAGCACCATTTCTAGCAGCCTTGCTGGTGCATTTATATAATATTGTTATGCTGACTGGAAAGTACAGTTCTACAGATTCTGATTGCCAGTGCAAAAGGGTGGTTTCATATATGGCAATATTTCTCAACCTTGGCAACTATAAGTTGTGTGGACTTCAACTCTGAGAATTCCCCAGGCAGCCTGGCTGGCTGAGGAATTCTGGAAGTTGAAGACCACACATCTTAAAGTTACTAAGATTGAGAAGCACTGGTTTAGGAAGACAGCTCCTCATTAACCACCTCAATAATTTGTTTGTTGCATCACTCAGCCTTAACCTTGGAAAATATTCACAAGTGGAAACATTTTGTGATCATTTATATCAGTAGCATCATAAACTTCCTGCCTAGCAATAACTTTTCTCATTTGTATGTATCATTAGTCCCTCATATCATTCCATTTATAACTAAACCCATCTCCTTTGGTTTATTAGTGCACATTTGGAATCAGTTATGATGGCTAAAATGACTGCTCTTACCAGAGTTTATATTCCCATTGTGCTACAAAGATACTTGACTGGAGTAAAATAGAAGGCTTCCAATAACTACTTTTGTCTAAATGTTTCCAAGAACATAACTGTACAGTTTTTTCCCGTAACAGTCATTACACAGGCTTCAAAATCTGTTGTTTTTTTCCTGGCTCCTAAATATTTCATTTCAGGAGCAGCTCAAATCTAAAGAAGATTTGGAGAAACATGGCTTGTCTCCAGTGCATTGTGTAATTTTTCCAAAATATGCTGTAATTGAATTGTACCATATATATCCCCAAAGAGAATGACCCTGAAGTCAAATCATCCCACCTAGTAGACAGAAAAATACGGACATAAATACTGTACAGTATTAACTGAGAATTGCCAATTCCAAATGAAACTAATTCTTAAGATTCTCCCCAAATAAATGGCCATATCTGTCAACGGGCATGGAAATATTTATGGATATTTGCCATTCTGCATATAGTTCATCTTACCAAATCTGGGCTGTCAAGGTCCATCTGCTTGGACATTTGCAACCCAGAACTGATAGCCCTACAGTTTCAACCATTCCCTCTCACAATCAGAAACCACCCTTACTTTCTAAAAGGCATTCTGTAAACACACACCAATCCTTTCTTTCTTCTATCAGAAGCCACACAAAAAGAAGAGAAAAACAGGATGGAGGTGCTAAGAGTAAAAGCAGTGTTTCTCAACTTGGCCACCTGGAAGCTGTGTGGAGTTCAACTCCCAGAATTCTCCAGCCAACATGCCTGCTGGCTGGATAATTCTGGGAGTTGAATTCTACATACAATGGAATCTCGGTTCTTGAAGGCTTCTGTTCATGACCTAATCGGTTCATGACCAAAAATCCACCTGATTTTTTAACTGGTTCACAACTCAAAAACTGTCTGAACTGATTTCCCCTCTACTCATGTGCAAAATTGTCTGTGAATGCACAGATGGTGTCGCTTCGGATCACGACCAAATCGGTTTGCGACCGAAGTCCAGGAACAGATTGTGGTCGTGAACTGAGGGTCCTCTGTACCTTCAAGCTTCCCAGTTAAGATATACTGAGTAAGGTGTACGAGAAAGTGATATCTGTACCGAGAAGAGGAAGAAAGGGAAAGGGGGAAAGCTAAACTGGATGGCCTGGAACTGAAGGGAAGAAGCAATGCAGAAGGAACAGAAACAGAAGAAGGCAGCACTGTTGAAGAGTCCTAGAAAGAAGGTTAAACTCATCAATCAGTTAGCCACACTCAAGGAATGACTAAATCCATAGGCAAAGCTTCAAAGGCATCCAGCAGGGATGTCTGCAACCATTTCCTCCCAGGCATTTCAATAGCTTCAATAGTCTCTGGAGCTAAAGCTTAGGAACCCTCTCTCCAATTCATAAGTAATGATAGATGAGGTGGGGGGGGGTCCTCATTTTGTGAAGAATTTAGAATGTTCAGAGAATTTAGTGTCTTTTTCCCCGCCAAGAAATTTAGAGAACAAAATACTTCTGGAGCAGGAAAGTTTCAAATTATTGCCGTTCCAATCTTTTCTTCATTATCAAGAGAACATCAGAAAGGAGGCTGAGTAAAGAGGGAGGCTAAGTTCCTGAAGGACAGTTTTGGGGAGAATTTCCAAAAGAACTTATCCCTTCATGTTAAATGAGGACAAATCCAAACCAAATACTACTTTATATTCTTCATGAATATTGAATGAGAGTGAAAATGAGAGTGAGAAAATGAGTTAGTGAATGAGTGATAAATGTCTTGGTCACCATGCATTAATGGCTCTGCCTTTCTCAACTGTGCAATTTTTGACTAAATTCCTTCTCAGGTGACATGTGTTCCTAAGAAGAAAAAAGGTTACCTCCCTCGCTCTCCAACCAGCAAGCAAAATTTGCCTCAATAGTAAATACATTACACAACATACATAATGTGGACATGAAGAATGGCCACTTAATTTTGCTTCAGTGTGCTTTTATTCATCACTAAGGTATCCTCAGTCAAGAGGGTATCAGGGATACTGAGAACAAAGCTCTACCTGGTTTTTTTTATGTGGCATTGCTCATAAAACCAAGCGGAGCTTCAGTTCTATCATTGTGGCCTCCATTCTGACTTTTTTGATCACAACATAGTTTGCTTGTTCTGAGAGAGTCAGATCTGGTCTTCCTGCTATCGTCCTGTGATTGACCCACTTTCACAGAGGAAAGAGATTGCTTAAAATAAGTTTGTCCTGTCCTGTCCTATCCTATCCTATCCTATCCTATCCTATCCTATCCTATCCTATCCTATCCTATCCTATCCTA
>JANHGC010004163.1:50580-60833 GCA_027560395.1 Boaedon fuliginosus | reverse complement strand
TCCACTGACTAACCTATTAGTTAGGGGCACACGTATATTTGGCGCACGTGTAAAAATCAAGCTAGGTCTTACTTTCCAGGGAGGTCGTATTTTCAGGGAAACAGGGTATGTATGTATTTATTTATTTATTTATTCGATTTATATCCCGCCACTCTTCACCCAATTGGGGAACTCGAGATATGTGTTCTTGGTCACATGCAAAATCGTAATTCCCCAAGAATTTAGGACATTTGAGTGCATTTGAAACAAAAAGAAAAAGAAATTGTTCACCAAAGGCAGAAACTGGGATTTCACATTTTTTTCAAGGCCTCAGAATCAACTGATTCCAATTTCCAGGAAGAAAGGAAAATCCAAATAAAAAAGCAATAAAAACACTTGTTCTAAGAATCCTATTTATTTTTACGAAAAAAATGTGAACATTTCAGCCAGGAAGCAGTATTAGACATTTTTACTATTGTTAGTTAATCTTTGTTGTCTTTTGTAATATCTCTTTTGTAATATCTTATAGTACCTTGGTCAGGAATTCCGTGTATTTCAGGTAGTCTTTTATGCATATTCTCAACATTTGCATGAGATTTTAAAATTTCTTTCAAGTTCCCTATGATTTATAATCCAACTCTTTTTTATGGAGTCTACAGGTATGGGATGGTAAACTAGTCTTTAGGGACCGGTACCAACTGGAACATTGCATATGCTTTTAAAACTTTTCTTTTCCTTGGTGATTTAAAAGGACATTTACTTTTTTAAAATAAAGTTTGATTTTTTAAAATTTGTGATGTATGTAAATTGAAGAGCTGGTATTTCTAGTTACTTACCTTCATTCTTTCTTTCGTTTTCTTATTTTTATTTTTTCACTGCCATTATATCAGTGAGATGTATTGATACACACATTGGGAATAGGGACAGGGTGCCAAGTATGGCACCTTCAGAAGATTTTGTAGATGGCAGCAGTGGTTATTATCAAGCAGCTTCGAAGAACAGAATAGGCAGGATAAGGATGTGTATTCTCAGTGGTATTCTGGGAAAGTATGTTTGAAACTTTCAGACTTTTACTGAGCAACCTCAGCCATGCTAAAAGTTTATTAATTTATTTTGTCCAATACATATTTAAGGGCAAAAAGATACAGAAGCAATTCAACTAAAATCAAGCTTACGTTTGCAGGCTTTCCCATCACTCTGAAGCACATATCCTTCAGTGCACTGGCATATGTAAGATGTTCCAGTGTTCACACATAGATGTTCGCAGCCATGGTCATTCACCAAACAATAATCTGCTCCTGAGAACCAGTTTAATCATAATTAATTTATTTATATAGGTACATACTTTAACATATGCTGTTTAAAAATGTATTGGGTTTAATTGTCCCTATTTGTTATATGAATACAGACAATTGTTTGGGATAGGAATGGGAGTTGGTTTTTTTTTAATATATATTTCTTAATTGTAGCCACAAACAGCCCTGGTTTATTTGGGGCTAAAGTAATTGTTCTGTGAACTATTTCCTCTTAAACTCTTATTGAAGGTTTAAATTATCATTTCCTGGTTGAAACAGAGACAAATTCCTAGAGAAGACAAAAGAAAACAAACTTATTCTGTGGCAATTCTGTTTTCTTTTAATTTCACCTGTGGCCAAAACCAGATGAAAAAGGGGCAAGTGGTATTTCTTTTAAAGTACTCCAGTCATTGTAGATGAGCCCACTAGATATGGAAGTGCCTGTCCTAATATTATGTGCCCATAATAAGTGATAGACTGAGTCCCTACCTCACCCCTAAGGGGGTATATAATTTTAAAAAGATATAAAGAAATTAGAGGATCAAAAGGAAGAAACTGAAGTAAATGGAATAAAGATTGAATAATATTTCAAATCCTTATCCTGATTTACTATACAAAATATACTTCATTATATGTCAGTGCCAAACCCTGTTTGAAGGCAGACAAAGATCACATATTGGCATATCTCGCATTTTAGGAAAAACTAGTTTTAATAAATCTTTAACAGTGAAATGGATCATTTTGATAATCAATTGTTTGATGAATCCATGAAACAATGGTATCTTCAAAAAACTGAAATGTTTCTCAATGAGTAGTAGACATGTCGAGTCATTGGTGCTCTCTGAGTATGGTTGTTTGCTTGCAGACAGTTCATTCCATGATTAAGTAAAATAGTCAGTGCTCCCAAACACTAGCTTGCCTCTCATTGTTGGGAGTGTGGTTTTCACCTTGGTAGATTTGGGTGGTACCCTGATTTGGGTAGTTTTTTTATCTGATGTTAATCCTTGCTTATCTAGGTAGTGGCAGCTGGTAAGGATGTGTTTAGCTGTGCATATTTTGTATGGATTTCGTATCACTTGAGTTACATATGCTTAAACTTCCACAAGTGGATGCACTTACTGACACCTGTGACAAGGCCTTCTTACATTAATTCAAAAGAGAATAGTAATACTTCTTCTCTTTGTTTTGAAATACACTCTTCCTATTTTTTTATTTCTATTTGTTTTATTCTTTCTTATTTCTTTCTATGAAATTTACTGATGTGTTTTCTTAATGGAATCATATTTTGTGGAAAATCTCTCTCCCTATGTTTCAATTCCTTTGCTTTTCTGAGTAGTTTGCCAAAGCACATGCTTTCCTTGACCATTTAATCCAATCACTGCTAATTAATGTGAAATTCTACTTGAATAAAGCTTGCTAGAAATTATGGGAAACAGTCTAAGCACTATTTTGTTTAATTTTATAGAATATCTCAGGCAAGAAACTTACGTGAACAAGTTTTCAGATCCTTGTTAATGATGAATCCTTCAGAACACTGGCAAATGTAGGATTCTCTCGTATTTACACAGAGTTGTTCACACCCATGATTGAACTCAGCACAGTGATCTATTCCTGAATTGTTGTGTTGAGCAGTAAAAGAGAAAATATTTGAATTTTCAAGCTATAAAATGTTCAGATATTAAAACTTCAGAAACAGAATCAGATACAAAATAGTTTCTATATTTTCTCTTTTACAGGTAGTAGCTTCTCTCACAAATGAAAAAGCTTTCTTACCAGTAATTTATAGAATTGCAAACATGAACCAAGAGAGTTTTATCTATCAGATATATCCCAAAAAATTAAATGTATAACAAAAAAGTTGTAGGCTTTCTCACTATTTTGGCAACCATCGATATTTAAAAAATAAAGATAAGGTAACCTAGCATTAATTTGTTATTCTTTTTTGGCTTTGTACTCTGTTTCCCTGAAAATATGACCTCCCCTGAAAGTAAGACCTCACTTGATTTTTACATGTGCGTCCAATATACGTATGTCCCTAACTCATAGGTTAGTCAGTGGATGACATCCTCCGAAAATAAGACTGGTGCCCTTTTTTGATGGAAAAAAAATATAAGACAGGGTCTTATTTTTGGGGAAAAACAGTAGCAAATATGTTATTTGTGGAATAAGCAAACATATTAAGTCACTTTAAAAGTTAATTTTAAAGGCACAATATTGTTACAGCTAACATATTCCTAGGGGACACCTGTTCGTATAAAAATTAATTCGGATATGGCAATTTACTCCTTTAAATAATCTAACTTACTTCTGCATGTTTTGCCATCACGGTTTAGAATGTATCCAGTTTGACATTTGCACATATATGATTCTTCAGTGCTAACACATTCGTGCTGGCAACCATGTTTACCTAAACTGCAGATATTTATTCCTATGGAAAGAGAAAACGAATAAACATGTCAGGTAAAAATGCTGGAAAACAATGTATTTTTTAAAACACTGTTCAGCATATTTAGCTATTAAAAACTTCACCTTTTATTTACATTCCCCAAAAGCAAAAATGAAATTAAAAATTGTCTGAGGCTCTTGAAGACAGTTGTGTTTGTGCAAAAAGATGCATCAAGAGGACTAGAGTTTCCAAAACTTTGGGGACTGGTATTTAAATTTGAGGACTGGCTTTCAAATTGATTTTTTTTACTGAGGTTGGCAGCCCTCACACTGTACAGTGAACTAGAGTAATTGCAGAGACTCACAGCTAGCGATAAGGCTTATTGACATGATGATAGCCCTGGTTCAGGCCCTTAGTGGCCACAACTGCTTTTTAATTGACCCAAATGCCTTGGCCTGGGAAATTCATTACTCTAATCTACCTTGGATGAACCTATATTGGATTTAGTACAAAAATAGGGTAGCAGTTACCTTTCTTTTGTTTACATAAGGCATTAGAGCAGTGGAGTTCCTGGATATTTTTTTTTAAATTAAGATAGATTATGAAAATATTTGGGTATAAAATATTAGACAGATTCTATGCTTCTGGGGTTCATTCAACACTGAAACAATTTTTAACTTGGAATGTTTTTGTATGCTACAGAAAAGGGCAGGCATTTTAATCTATTAAGATCACTTTCTCTGGAGTAATCTTTTAAAGATTTGCTTCCTCATATCCTTGTTTTTATCTAATTTGAGTTCTTTTTGATACTCAATTCTCTCCCTCTAAAAAGCAAACAGGCAGAAAATGACTAGTTAACTTTTCTGAGAGCTTTAATTGATTATGAAATTAAAACGCAATTCCCACCACCCTGCTAGTGTTTTCAATTTACTTAAATATAAGTCTGTGACATTTCTGGTAATCTGCTTTATTTACATGGTGTTCCATCAGTTTTCTATTTAAGAAATGTAAAATCTGTTCTAATCATCCAGGCCTTGGCTATCACACTTATTTTTCCCCTAAAAAGTATTTAGATTTCAGCTTGGATAGAACTCCAAAAGAAATGGGAATTGTTCCCTAGGAACACTTTTTATGCACATGTTGTACTCTAACTGGCACACAGCTTTTGACAAAATAAAAAAGTATATACACATGTACTTGAATGAATAAACACTGTCTGTACACAGGAATGTCTATTTGAACTGAGCATTATAAAGAAATGTAGGAAGGAGGAAGTTTTATAGGCATGTTCTAAAGTTGTAATTGAAAAGAGATTATAAATTATATGTTATGACAGCAATGTTGATAAATAAAAGCAGATGAACTTACTATACACTTTTAGGGCAACATACTTTTGCAAGTTTTCTTATCCAGATTAAGAGTAAATCCTTGCTTGCATTGGCAAAAATAGGATTCATCTGTATTGACACATTCCTGCTGACAGCCATGATTTTTTAAAGCACAATGGTCTGGTCCTGAAGATTGAGAACAAACTCTTAGAAGAACAGTAATGGAAAGTATAAAATATATAGAATGGAATGAAGATTAGCTCCTTGATTGTACTGAGCACTTTTTATCTTTGGAGATTTGGAGGTAGAACATTCTCTTCATATAAATATTACATAATATAAAATTTACAGGCATTCCTAGAAACATAGGAATGTGTTATTTCATTCCCCACCCCCCACACCGCCGCATCCTCCAACCATGCGTCAACATTTTTAAGGAGTCTTCAGCATTTCATGGTGTATTGATCACAATGTAAAGTAATGTAGATACAGGTTTTTGGATTTACTTCATTTCATCTCATTGACCATCACTCTGCCTGCTCTTTGTCTAAGATATTGAGTCAAATCCTTTTGTGTTTTCCTCAAAGCAACATACACTTTTTGAATCTCCTTCTGGTAGGACGTTGCTAGTTGACACTAGGTTTTTTTCTATTTCTATAATTTTTATCTGTAAAGCACCTTCCTGTTACATGTATAAAACTTCTTTAATATTTGCTCAGGAGCATGCCCTCACAACTTCAATTCCTAAATGAAACGGTTGTTTCCCTCTTTTCCTAACACACATTTTACTGTACGAACAATCTCCACACCTCAATAACAAGTCTGGAGTTTAATGTTCTGAGTTAGGTCTCTTATTGGCATCCCTGTGTCCATCCAGTTGCTGGCACTGCCCCCATAGCTTCTCAGGACTCAGGATTATCAATCTCCTGACACTCAGGTGTATCCTCCTGAGGTTTATCCTGAGGAGTATGCTCCTTAGTGTCAGGAGTATCAATCTTTGTTCTCTTCATGAGCATTGCTCTGTACATCTGTTTTGAACACCTGATATTTTTCTTGTTGCTAAATCAACTGTGAATTAGAAATTACTCTGTAAATAATATTTCTGAGGAAAGGGTACTTCAAATTCTTTCTGTTAGAGATGTTATGGGATGAATCTTCTGCATGTAAAGGAAATACTGATAAATCTCCTTGCTTTGTATGCATGATGGTACATTTAACTTTTGAAGCATTAAATAGCAGAATTGAGATGTGAATAACTTACGTTTGCAAGTTTTTTTATCTGGATTTAGAACGAACCCGTTATGGCACTGACAATAATAAGAATCTTCAGTATTGATACACTCATGTTGACAGCCTTGGTTATTCAAAGCACAATAGTCCACAACTGAAATAAAATTGAAGACAAGTTACTTTGATACAGAACTTTAAAACTGAATGCATATAATGTTGATAGTACCTATTTCTTCACCTACTGCTGACATGCTAGCCAAGCTCAATATAAATTTCAGTGGCATAATAAAAAAGCATAGATTATTTATAAATGTGTCTCTATTCCTATATCATTGTCATTATTAAGAATTGAAACAGCCTATTTCCAAAACATTCTCAGATAAATGCAACTCTTCAACTAAAAGTACAATCTTATCACGTTACCAATCTACAATGGATTGTTTTAAATCAAGTGCTGTTAACTACAATAAAACTGAGCATATGTTTGAAGTCCATATAGCCCAGTAAGTTCGCTACTTCTGTTAAACAGATACATGCAACAAGAAAAAAAAATTGAGCCATAGATAAGCTCACTACTAGAAATCTATAAAGGCATATATTGTGGGGGTCTGAACTTTGATTTAAAATAATCTTATAGCAATTACTGGAACTGAAATTATTCATTCTTAACAAATCAGAATATGACACTACAGAAAAAATAGAGTTAAGTATTAAAGTTTCTCACATCATTTCACAAAACAATGTACAGTACAGAGTGTGGTGGCTCAACTGGTTAAAACACTGCAAGCCTGCATTCGAAACCTAAGTGCTGCTGTGCTCAGCTCCTGCCAGCCTAGCAGTTCAAAAGAGTAGTTGTAAATAGATAAATAGGTACAAACTTAGACAGGGATGAAAAGCACTGAGAAGCAGTATATAAATTTAAGCACTATTGCTGTTAAGAGCCATGTGGCACAGTGGTTAGAATGCAGTACTGCAGGCTACTTCTGCTGACTGCTGACTGACTGCAATTTGGCAGTTCAAATCTCACCAGGCTCAAGGTTGACTCGGCCTTCCATCCTTCCTTGTGTGTCCAATTTGTGTGACAAATTCCTTGTGTGTCCAATCACACTTGGCCAACAAAGAATTCTATTCTGGGGGGCGTGGTTTGCATCTGAGCCGGATCAGTCGAGTTTTCATGGGGCTCCATGAAAAGTCCTGAAATTCTTACATGCCGGGGGCCCAGAGGGGTCTAACCCTGACCTGTAGGGACAGGTGAAAGAGGACTGTAAACTGGGAACCGAGGGGAGTGTGCCGTCTCCCTGTCCAGCCTCGTGTTTTTAAGCTCCATAATGACAAGAAGAAAAGTGGCTGCAAAACCGTACTAAGTTGGGAGCAACCATGGAAAAAAGACTTGAAAGAAAGATAAAGAACTGCATGGAGGTGGGTCTCAGAGCGATCTGATAGGATAACTGAAAGTGCGATTCCCGATGTGAGTAGAGGATTGGTCCTACAATAATTGATTGGTGGTGATTGGTTATAAATAAAACAGCTAATACACGTGAGAGAACCCTGTACTACAGAAGAGATTAAATTTTCTGGAAATACCTTGCAAACTAGCTTAAACACTCTAAAGATTGCAAATAATGGAGTGGAAGCAGCTGGAAAGTGGACAGACTGATATTTGATTGACCATAACGAAACAAAGAGTTTGTGAGTTGGTGGCGGGAATGGCGGCAAGGGCAGACAAGGAGACTGAGGAGAAGCTGGGCGACACCACATTTTTGAAAACACAGACAACATTAGCAGAAGATTTGGAAGAGATGTGTGTTTTATTTCAAAGATTTAAACATGATTGGGACAGATGGCTTGCAACAGTAGAAGGGAAAGAGGTGTGTGGAGATTCATCTTTATTGGAAGAGGAGGTAGAAGAGATGGAAAGGCAGGAAGAAGATGTGACGGTGCCAGAGCCAAAAGAAATTAAAATGGCACTACCCATGGAAAGGAAAATTGAGATGCCAAAACATTTACTACAAAAGAAATTGGGGAATAAAGGAGGTCAACTGAAGTTGAAAAATTCTCAGGAAAGTCCAGAGTTTGGGAAGGTTAAAAAGACAGAACTAACAATAAAAAGGAAAAGATCACTGGAAAGAACTGTTGGAACCGGTCATGGAGCTGATGCAAAGTACCTTGGGAAGAAGAAGACGACACAGGGGGACTTCTCCGAGAAAAAAAGAGAGAGACTAGAGACGAAGGGTGAAGTTTTGGAGTTGCAAGAAAGAAGAATGTAAACTGTTTTTAAGGTTTATGTAGATTTAGCAAATTTTAAACTGATCGTTATAATTTTTATTTGGTATTCTTTAGGTTTCTTTTGTTCTTTCTTTGTTTACTGTTTCTGTATTGGCATGAAAATGAATTGCAATGGAGATATGGGGGAGGAGGGCAATAGAAACAACTTTTATATTTGAGAAGATACAGCTATGGAGAACATGAATTTAATTAAAAACATTGTTAAAAAAAAATCCGGAAAGCTAGGGAACATGGAAATGAATTTTAGACTATATAAATGATTAAATTGTGAATATGTATGGAATAGTTATGCGTAATGATAAACTGGAAAAGGTGGAGCACGAACCACACCAATGCAGACAAAACAATGTATTCTTTTTTTAATCTTTAATTTTGAAACTAATAAAACTTATTAAAAAAAAGAATTCTATCCTATCCTATCCTTTCCTATCCTATCCTATTCCAAGGTGGATAAAATAAGGATCCAGATTGTTGGGGGCAATATGCTGACTCTGTAAACTGCTTAGAGAGGGCTGTAAAAAGCACTGTGAAGTGGTATATTATTATTGCTATTGCTATCCAGCCAGTAAACACTGAGTTCCAAGCAGTCACCCCGACTCTATTCCAAATTCAGGGATTAAAGGGTCAGAAAAAGGGAATGTTTTTTTCCCTTCTCAATAAATGTATGTATACATCATATTATATGTGCATATATGCATATGTGTATTATACCTGCCAGAAACCACACTCTTAAAAGGAGCAGGGTGGGACAAAAATATATTCATTGAATGAATAGATACAGAAACACAGAAGCATACATGACTACATCCATTCTTTCTCTCCTCCTACAACTCTTTCCAGAAAAGAAGAACAATAAGAAAATGGGACAAAAGCAAGATAAAGTTATGCTGGGAAAAGAAGAGGGGAAAAAAGGAAGAACAAGGAGTACATGGGGAAAGAGGTAGGATTGGCATATCTCCACTATTTTAGCTTCCTATTTTGATTCCTGGTATCATCTCTTCCAATTCTGCCATTCTTATAAAATATTCATTGTAGAAGTTAAACTCTTGACCGGGGAAGAGAGGCGGGGTATAAATCTAATAAATAAATAAACAAACAAACAAACAAAACAAACAAATAAATAAAACAATCATAAGGAAAGCATGTATCCATGTCTCATTCTTTTTCGTTCTCTGAATTGTGCTATTCCATTTTAAGCTATTCTGAAACCAAGGAAACATTCAATGACATTCATATAAACCTTTTATATAATACCAAGAACCTACTATGGTAAAGAAAGAAATCAACATTCTCATCAGAAATCTTTGAATGCAGCAAATAATTCAAATGATACAGGATTATATTGGAGCAATAACATAAATTATCAGCTACTTTGTGAATAAATGCAATTGAAAATAAATACATACTGAAACAATTCTTCCCATCTTCTTCAAGTTCATAGCCATCATAACATTGGCAGACATAGGATCCAGGTGTATTTACACATATGTGCTCACATTCATGCTTTTCAGTCTCACATAGATCCTGGACTAGAAATGTTATAAAAATAATAAAATATTATTATATGAAGCAAGAAATTGGTAGTTATTTGCATTCTGTTTTGGCATTCAGATAGCCAGGAGAGTTTGAGAAAGTATAATTAAAGAATAAGAAATATATAATACTAGTTTATGACCCAGTGTTGCCTGGGTAATTTTTTATAGGAACTGCCATCTTAGTCTCTCCCTCCCACCCGACCCGTCCCCGCCC
>JANHGC010004163.1:11509-27830 GCA_027560395.1 Boaedon fuliginosus | reverse complement strand
GCATAAAAATGTAATAAATAAATAAATAAATAAATAAATAAATAAATAAATAAATAAATAAATAAATAAATAAATAATGGAACCCTCTTATAGAATTAATGAAATCCTTGCTACAATTCTCACTTCTGCTATTTACTCACTCAATAGCTTTAATGAGCTGTTCTCAAATCAGCCAGTGTCCCATACTGACTTTCTTTGTAGTAAAGGAACACAATATTTTTGCAACTAAGAGCCATATTTGATTTTAAATATATATTCCAGGAACCATATGCACCCCAAAATAGTGTATGAAACTAGGACAAGTAAATTTGATTTGATTTTTAAAATACTTCAGGTTAACCTAAAGTACATATAGCTAGTACAATTACAATTTCCAAGTATTTCCTCTTTTGAGATTTTAAAAACAATTCAATAATAATTTTTGGAGGTTTCAGGTTGCTATATTCAAAGCTCTTCTACTGATTGCTGGCTGACTATAATTTGGCAATTCGAATCTCACCAGGGTCAAGGCTGACTCAGCCTTCCATCCTTCTGAGGTGGGTAAAATGAGGACCCAGACTGTTGGGGGCAATTGGCTGACTCTGTAAAACGTCTTAGAGAAGGCAGTAAAGCACTGTGAAGCAGTGTATAAGTCTAAATGCTATTGCTAAGTGCTATTATTGCAAGTAGGCCTTGCATGTGAAATACCCAGAATATTCTATAAAAAAAGTAGGAATGTCTGAAATATCCTATTTTAAAAGGATATTTAGCAGAGATTTTTTTGTTACACACAAAAAAAATCCCCTTGTATAAGACAATATCAAACCTTACAACTTTTAAAACATAACTAAATATGCTTTCCTTCTTCTTACATTCCATTCTAAACAACTGAACATTCTAGTAACAAAGCCCAGGAGTCAATTTAAAATGTTAGAGGATTTATTTATAGCTTTCTCCTTTTTCTATAACAGAAATTGTTTTCTATCTTTCTAACATTCTGCCTTTACAAATGTTAATATTACAGTAATCTCTTAAACATGATAAATATAGTATTGATTAGCATATACTAGCTCAACGGAGTCATTCATTTTTGGTTTAAGCAAATGCAATCTGGTGGATGTTTTAAAAAATGCTGAAAAAAAAGAAGTAAGGATGTCCAAACATAAAAGAACTCCATGTACAGGAAACCACAAAACAGGTGCGTCTTGCCAAAGATTAATAAGTTCCAGCGATTAGTTTTACAAAGCTTTAAAGCGCTTCTAACACAGCACAAGGCCTTAAATGCCTTAAATGATAATAAAAATTTAAAAAATATCTTTAATATCAGAAAGTAAAGATTTTCCTCATCCCATGACCCACAAAATATATAGGAGTCCATTTCATCTTCATTGAAAAGAAAGTATAGATCAAAACTTAATTCAAAATTACTTTTCAAGATACTTTATTGATGACCAAGAAATCAGCTGATGGCAGACAACTGAATGATACTGAAGCAAATGAAAACTGGAGCAAACAACTAAAAAAGGAGGGAAGGATTACTAAGAGTAATTCTGATGAGAACAAGAGTTGAGATTTATAGCAATAGCATTTAGACTTATATACTGCTGCATAGTACTTTACTGCACTCTGTGAGCAGTTTACCATATCAGCGTATTTTCCCCTACAATATGGGTCCTCATTTTACTGACCTCAGAAGGATGGAAAAATGAACCAACCTTATAGTCCCCATTTCCTCAGGGTCGTGTGGAAAAACAAGGTGGAACAACAACTGATGACCTCCTTTTACCGGTCTGCCATAGAAAGTGTCCTCATTTATTGCATTAGGGTATGGTATGCTGGCTTGACAGCCGTGGATAGAAAGGCATTACAGAGGGTGATGAGCACAGCAGAAAACATCATGGGCTGTCCCCTGACACCACTGGACGAAATCGTCAGGACTTGCTGCCTTAGCAGAGTGAGGTAAATTCTCAGCGATGATTCACACCCTGGCCAGCACTTCTTTACTCTCCTACCATCAGGCAGGAGACCCAGAAAGCATAGTCAGTCATACGAATAGGCTGACTGTGGGCTGTCCGTGGGCTGTCAGACTCCCGAATGCAACATAACATCATAACTATGTAGTATGATAGACTTGCTGGGCCGGCGCAATGTGCAACTTGTTCACATTGGTGCAATATAATGTAATGTAATGTAATGTTATGCACATATATCTATAGAGGATTGTGTGTTTCTTAGTATGATTTACTGGGTCAGGGATTTTCTTTCTTTCACTGTGAGTTATTGAGATGTATTTGTGTTGGGGGGGTGCACTAAGGGAGGCTCAGCCAATCTCGTTGTACACATGTTGTGCATTGACAATAAAGGTCTGGATTTGAATTGAACTTAGTCCCTAATCACCAAATGAGCCAACAGCGTATTGAAAAGAAACCTAAACCTTCTGCATCAGGAGAAACATCATATTCAGATACATAAGAAGTTTTTATTCTTAATAACTTGCATCCAAGAAAAGAGAAATCACAATGGGCTATACAATTACTGCACTAAGAATTTTGTCATGAGAACCAAGGACAGGAAACAAAAACAAACTGGAGAAAAGTGATAAAAGTTTTCAAATACCTGCAAATTACAGCTGTACATTGCCCACCATCTGACAGATTCTAGAGCAAAACGTAGAGGCACAAAATAGCTAACCAGTCTCCTGACAAACTCCTTACTATCCTTGTTTTCAAACAAAGCATTTTGATGCTCTCTTCCATTGTTTTTATTTTATAATTCTGCTTATCAGACTTTTGTAAGACTGCCATAGGCTGACATTTCACTGTGCAGCACCTCAACTCCCAATGTTACCTTCTTAATTAGAAGAATCTTTAATAATTGAAAAATAAATCATATGTGACAGGGAGATGGAAGGGCACCATGGAAGAGTCTGTGGGCATATTGGCACATGTTGACAGCAGAGTCCCTGTGCTTGTCCATACTCAACAAAGAGGACTGGTTTAAGAGGTGTTTTCCTTTTGCTCTTGTCCACTTCAACTTATGATGGGCAACCCAGAGAAGGGCTGCTGCCTGTTCGTACCGGTTCTGGTGGATGGGTAGTTAAGATTAGGTGCAGTTTGGTGAAGTGGTAAATCCTGGTTTTGGGGCAATTACAGGCTGTTTTAAGGCTGTTTTTCAGGCTGTTTTTCTGGCCAAAGGGCCCCCCAAAACAGCCTGAAAATGCCCCCCAAATGGCCTGAAAATGGCCAAAAAACAGGGCAAAAAATGGGAGAGGCAGCCAGTGGTGGGATTAGCCCTAACCGGCTGAATCCTACCTGTTCCTTTGAAGCGAGTGGCCAGGTGGTGGGGCTGAGTGTGATGAGTGACATCACCCACCCAGTCACATGACCAACCAGCCACATCTACCAAGCCAGAGAACCTGTTGTTAAAAAAATTTCAGCCCACCACTGGGACAACCTAAATTTAGGCATCCTAAAACTTCCCAGATTCACTTGATTGTAAACTGGGTAGCAGATAATTTTAATAAACAAACACACAAACAGTAAGCCTTTTTGAGTTCATATTGTTTCTAGTTGATATCGTTAAGGTAGGTAAAAATATGTTATGCTTACCTTGAAAGCCAATGTGATACTTAAACAAAGGAGAAGTATAACAATTAAGCAGATCGAATTCATTGACATAATCTCTTCCTTGTAGGGGAAATTTGCAGGCTGAAAATTAGAAAGAAATTGTTATCCATCTCATCAAACTTTCTGCTTTCTATTTTATAATTTTACATCACAAACTTTAACATGGTTGTATCCTGTGAAACTGAGGGATATTTTACCACTTCAGAATCATCCTATCACAGCTTTTTTGATATGTATGTGCACCTTCAAGTCAATTTTGACTCCTGGTGTTTGCCTGGACCAATCCCTGGAGTTTTGTTAGCAAGGGTTTTTTTGGAAGTGGGTTGCCATTGCCTTCTTCCTAGGAAGAAAGTAACTGGCTCAAAATCACGCAGCAGGCTTCAAGCCTAAGACAAAACTAGAACTCACAGTCTGCCAGTTTCCAGCCTAATGCCTTAACCACTACACCAAACTGATTTTTAAGTTGTTTCTTGCTACTCATTAATTCTACAGACCTTGAAGTGGATTTTATTAAATGGCATTCCAAGCAGGGGTGGGGTGCTGGGGGTTTGCACAGGTTCAGGATCCTCTTGCTAAAAATCTGTCCAGTTTGGTGAACGCCCAAATCCCACCCCAAAAGCCTCCGGAGGGTGAAAAACGGGCCTCCCGGAAGTCTGAAAATGGGCCTGTTTCCAGCCTCCAGAGGGCCTCTGGAACCCAGAGGAGGCCATTTTCACCTTCTTATAAATTTGAGGAAAGCCTCCATATCCCAGGGAGGGCGAAAATGCCCTCCTCCCACTGTGGTTCAAGAGGCTGACTAGACCATGCCTATCATGGCCACACCCACCCAGCAACTGGGCAAAGAACCCGTTGCTAAAATTTTTGGAGCCCACCCCTGATTCCAAGGGACCCCCAATCTCCAGTCTCCAACCTAATACATAAAGTGTACCATGTGTATAACCATAATGTGGCTCAACCATAACATAATAATTTATGACAGTTGTAAAACAG
The DNA here is from genome assembly GCA_027560395.1 of Boaedon fuliginosus. NCBI lineage: Eukaryota > Metazoa > Chordata > Lepidosauria > Squamata > Lamprophiidae > Boaedon > Boaedon fuliginosus. The sequence goes on along the minus strand of JANHGC010004163.1, from coordinate 23,235 downwards.
ATAGGTAAAACTATCAACCAGATTTTATGACCTTTTTTTGCAAAGTTTGTTAAATGAATGCAGTAGTTATAAAGTAACCACTCAGATTATTAAATGAATGCCATGGTCATTAAGCAAACCCATGACTTGCTACGGGCAAGTTTTGCAGAAAACTGGGTGTAAATGCTGGTTTTCAGCAAAACCGTCGTAATACACAATCATGTGGCCACAGGATGCGGCAGATGGTTATAAATTCAACTTGGTTGCCAAGCACATGAAGTGTGGTCATATAACTGGGGAGGGGGGGGGACCATTGGAACTTCGAATTTGGGTCATAAGTGCCCCATGGTAGATCTGTTGTAACTTTGAACAGTCACTAAGTAGCTGGCTGTAAGTCGAGGTCTCAAATAAAAATATTGATACAGACTGGGAATAGTAATCTCCACAGTCAAGAAAAGATGGTGCCTTTGGAATGGGTATTTCCGTAGAACTTTGGACATCTTGTATACATAACATTCAATTTCCAGTAAAACTAAACATCAAACTCTAGCAGAGTTTCTGGATTCTACAAAATTCTGTTCCATGTGTTGAATTAAGTATGAGTCATAGATTGGATTCACACATTGTATAAATTACACTAAATTGTAATTTGTTTGGTTTTGACTTAATCTGTTGCATAAATCCAGGCAGCTGTGATTTATTCACTAAGCTGTGGCTAGAATTCAGCAATTAGGATATTGGGCAGGAATTTGCCTCTCCACCCAGCTAAGACCATGTTGCGAGTGTCCCTTTCTCAAAACCTAAGTTGTCCCAAAGATTGTTTTGAGAGTAAAATAAAGAAGCAGAGAGAACCATGTATCCTACTTCCAATTCCTTCTACAAGTTATGCAGTGAAAGTGTAAAACTCATATATAATCTTCCTCTTCCTCTTTATCACACAATTTCAAAAGGCTATTAAGAGCATAAAGTCCCACAACTTTCCCTATGAAGCAATCTAAGTTAAAGCATTCCTGACATATTTTTGAACATGCCTTCACTTCTCTGTGTCATTGGTCTTACTATCATCTTGCATCTGATACAAGATTATCCATTATCAAGATGGTGCTCTTGTCTATAGGTTGTCCTCAACTTATAACTGTAACATTCAAAGTTATGAGCTACCTCAAAAAGGGGCCATACAACCCAGATCTGAGGTTCCAATGGTTGATTGGACCCCTGTGGTCATGTGACTGCACCTCAGGTATTTAGCAACATGGCTGCATTTATGGCCGTTTTCAGTGTTCTCCAGTCATGTGACCACATTTGGTTTTACTGAAAATTGGTGCTTCCATTTTTTGGCAAAACTACAGCACTTACTTAACAACTGTGGTGTTTGCATACACATGGGCAATTTGCTTAACTGCCAGAAAAAAGTCATTGTATTGGGTTGGTCACATGAACAAACCATTTTACAACCATTACTATTATGAGTCATAATAGTTTTTATGACTATAATGGGTAGTTTCCTTCACAGTCATAACCAAAGAACATCTTAGAAACTATTAACCCACCTGAATCTTCATGTGATGGCCAGATCTGGATACAATCATCTCTTCCTGAATAGCAATAGCACTTAGACTTATATACTGCTTCACAGTGCTTTACAACCCTTTATAGAGTCAGCATATTGCCCCCAACAATCTGGGTCCTCATTTTACCGACCTCAGAAGGATGGGAGGCTGATGAGATTTGAACTGGCAAATTGCAAGTAACCAGCAGTCAGCAGAAGTAGCCTGCAGTAGTCCATTCCTACTACTGCACCACCTCGGCTCAAAGAAGCAACTTCAACTCCTCATTCAATATATCTGTCTTTGTAACATTACAAGGCACTCAACAGTGATCTTTTATATTGGCATTTTAAATTACAGAATACTGGAGGGAGAAAAGGAGTTCTTTTTCATTTCCAAAGATTGCAGCAATAAATTAGTTGATGTTTTCCGCCAGATTCATTTACACACAAATATTTCTGCATGCCTTTTTCTTTTGCCAAATGCTAGCAAGACATTTTCCTCATTTGGAATTTCACTGAAGTGCACCAACTGTTTAATCCCACCAGATGAAGTATAACAGATTGAAGATAAACATTGTACAATCATGCTTTTGTAAGGAACATGAATGTAAGATACAAGTTAATGATTTAGTTAAAATGCCTAGGCAAATACTATCCCATAAATTAGAATAAGTTAGAAACCCTTTGGTTTCTATCTCCTCCCCCCTTTCCCTCATCTCTTTCCACCCCCTTTTCTTGGAAGTACAAGGAATGTTAACTCTTCCTAATTACACACACACACACACACACCCTGCAGGGAGGACACAAAGAAAGCAATCCATTAAGAGTTATTTGTTATGCGAATCTGGCTGGCTCTGCAAGAAGCTTATTTCATCAGCAGAAGAGCTTTTACTTCTCTGAGGAAAAAGGGGATGAGGAAACTTTAGATGATTATCCCTTTACTCTCTCTCACCTTTTTCACCTATATGCGTATATCCCATAGTTATCAGTTATGTGTATGAAAACTGTCTTCTTGGTTTTATAACTCTATTCCGGTGCCAGGCTGTCTCAAAAAATTTCACAACTTAGAAAGGAGAAACCACATGGTTTTCTTTTGAATGACAGCAGAAAAGGAGAAACAACCAAAACGTTTACACACCTATGATTTAGCTAAATTTGTGTATATCAGAGAGGAGAAAATTCCTAAACATCAAAAGTGTTCTTTGATGCTGGAGAAGGGAAACTGTATCAGAAGTCCTATGCAATGTGGATTCTCCACTGCTTTCTTTCTGAACTCTGCTAATGAAAGAAAGACCGCTCTATCTTTCTTGGCCAATGCAATAAAAGCATAATCTTGTTTATTCCTTGAACCTCAGTATGATCATTTTGCTCTATTACTTCTGAGGAAAATAAAGTTGGCGAACCTCCCACTTTCACTTCTCTATTTAAAGCGAAACTACTCGAGTGCCAAACTACTATTTTCATCACTCTTCACTTGGTTGAGAATACATGCCTATTTGTGTAGGATGGTAGTTTGGTCTCTCCTCTCATACAAAGCTTTGCCCAATTCAAACAATGCTCAGCATCTGTTGGACAAAGTCACTCAAATTTGCTCGTCCTGGGATACAGGGCTTGCTGCAGTTCCAGGGGAGATGGCTAGGGTGGGGCTCTTGCTGGTTAGCTGGGAACGGTTTGAACCTGTTGAGCTGAGGAAGTGGACAGGTCATCACTGGAAGTTTTAAAGAAGAGACTGGACAACCATCTGCCTGAAATAGTATAGGATCTCCTACTTCAGCAGGGGGTTGGACTAGAAGCCATCCACGGTCCCTCCCAACTCTGTTATTCTGGAATAGTTTGCCTCCATTTGACTAGGGCCTCCTGCCTTGAGCAGGGTGTTTGGACTAGAAGACTAGAAGATTCTATGATCACTGCACTTTGCACCGGGTAAAGCTTTCAAATACTTTCCCACAGCACTCCCCACATGGGGTACATTATAGTAGTCCAATCAGGAGGTGATTAGAGTATGAACGATTGTGAGCAGAGCCTTTCAACCTAAGAATGGGTGCAACTGAAATGAAAGCTGTGCAAAAGGCCTCCTATTCACAACTGCCACTTGCTCTTTGAGCAGGAGCCACAAGCCTAAAAGGACCTCCAAACTGCACACTGGGTTTGTCTGAGACTGAGAACAGGATCTCACTCCCCCAATGGCCACCAACTGTATCAAGACTGGAGAAGGGAGGTGAAGCGGGATGGATTGTGTCTATGAAGGAAAACACACATTATACCTCTACTCTGCAAATTGAACTGATTGCCCGTTTGCTTCCGATAGAAGGAAAAGACTGGAATCTAAGATTAGCATACCACTAAACTCTTCCACGATGGATCAGTGTTAAGACGCTGAGCTTGTTGATCAGAAAGGTCGGCAGTTTGGCAGTTCGAAACAGGGTAACGGAGTGACCTCCCATTACTTGTCCCAGCTTCTGCCAACCTAGCAGTTTGAAAGCATGTGAAAATGCAAGTAGAAAAATAGGGACCACCTTTGGTGGGAAAGTAACAGCGTTCTGTGCGCCTTTGGCATATAGTCATGCCGGCCACATGATCACAGAGATGTCTTTGGACAGCGCTGACTCTTCAGCTTTGAAACTGAGATGAGCACCACCCCCTAGAGTCAGGAACCGACTAGCATGTATGTGCGAGGGGAACCTTTACCTTTACCTTTAAACTAGGGAGTGTTGATAAAGAATCAAAAGAGAACCTGTACTGTCCTCAGTTGTCCTTCTGTACTTCTTTTCCTCCAAATCTAGATAAAAGTTATCAAACATATACTGTGGTTATGGTTAATTTGCTCTGTAAATGGGTTGTTATATAATGGAAGATATTGCCAATATGATGGACCAAGCCCTACAGCTGCCAAAACAGTACTGTTAGCAGGGGAAAATGCAGATGCCAAACATGAGAGGAATTGCATTTTAGGAAATCGTGCTCCAATATTTGGCTGCCAATTTATCATGGAATAACATTAGATTTTAACAATTTAATAATGATCATCTTTGGACATCCATCCCCTGAAACAATGTTATACATGCCTTTAGAGAAAATTCCAAGTGTGCTTATAACTTTATTTTGCTTGCAAGAATCAATATATTGACTGCTTTGCTGGCCACTGGATTTATGCCCTTTGCTTAAAACCAGCCTTGGTGTTTTCAAATCATATTTCCTAACAGCCTAAGGGTAAACAGAGGAATTCTGCATTAATTAATGCTCATACACCAGGGACAAAAAATCCTGCTTACAAGAGGAATTTGGCTTGGGAGTAGACTGCACTGTTTTTTAAGTGGCAGCGAGCACTTCAAATCCAATAGCAGAGATTTAATAGTCCTACAAAGATAATTGTTACTATCTCTGACTTTTAAGAAAAGAAAAGAAAATCACACATACAGACACCCAATACACAAACAAATGACTGCTGCTAAGAAACAAAGAAACGTGGAAAAGACAAATGATTTAACAAGAAAATACCTGAGTGGAAACAACAAACAACAAAACCCCAAAACAATAAAACCATCCTTGGTGCAGAATAAATGGAGCTGAAATAATTCTACTGGCTAATTTTGGAACAGAAGGCTCAAGGCAACATATATGAAATGCATATTTGTTTGTTAAGCAAAATTTGACATCATACATCACAGGACATTTGCTTCCACAGGAAGTGGTAATAGCTAAGTAGTTTAGATTTTGAATGAGATTAGCAAAGAAGGATCACATATGAGATCTGCAGCAGAGCAGCTGAGGTACAGTCAGGAAGTCCTATACTTAATCCATTCACCTTCAAAGAAAGAGAAAAAGTCCTGCCTGAATGTCAGGAAAGCCGCTATTAAATCAGTGCAAATAATACTGGGTTAGAGGGACCAATCACCACATGCCAAAGAATAACAGAATAAGAGAGTTGGAAGGGGCCCTGGAGGTCCAACCCCCTGCCCAGGCAGGATGCCCTATACCATTTCAGACCAATGGTTGTCCATTGTCTTTTTAAAAACTTCCATTATTGGAACATTCATAACTTCTGGATGCAAGTTGCTCCATTGATTAATTGTTCTAACTGTCAGGAAAATTCTCCTTTGTTCTAGGTTGCTTCTCTCTTTGCTTAATTTCCATCCATTGCTTCTTAGGCGCTTTGGAGAATAGGTTGACTCCCTCTTCTTTGTAGCAACCCTTTAGATATTGGAAGTTTGCTATCATGTCATCCCTAGTCTTTCTTTTCATTAAACTAGACATACCCAATTTCAGCAACCGTTCTTTATGTTTTAAGCCTCTAGTCCCCTAATCATCTTTGTTGCTCTTCTCTGCACACTTTCTAGAGTCTCAGCATCTTTTTTAGATTGTAGTGACCAGATGTGTTCTTACCAAGGCATTATAAAGTGGTATTAACACCTCAGGTGATCTTGATTCAACCCCTCTGTTAATGCATGTAGTGGCAGAGTGGTTAGAATGCAGTACTGCAGCTTAACTCTCTGCTCACTCCAGGAGTTTGATTCTTTTTTTTTGTAATAATTTTTTATTATTTTTCCAAGATTTAAAAACATAAGCAACATATATTTCATTCATTCTGATGTTTCAGGGGTTATACACTCTTAATCTCCTATCCCTTGCTATATAAATTCATTTTCTCGGTTAATATTTTAAAACAATCATTAAAGAAAAGGTAAGAAAGAAAATAGAAAAAAGGAAATGTGAAAGGAAGAGGGGAAAGAGAAAAAAAAGAACAATATAGTTAAAAGTATATATCATTGCCCCTTCCCTTTTGCCCTTTCTAAATAGTTAATTTCCCCTTCATCACTAAAATACTGATTAATTTCGTATTTCTAACTAAATATCATGTAAATTATCCTTGCAATCTAACAATTTATTAAAACTTTAAAATATATTTCATCTATCTAATATTTCCCACACCCTTAGCCTTCGTCCCTGTTTCACCTTTTCCAAAAGACCATTCCCCGCCCGCTCTCCCCCCATATCTCATCTTCTTTCCGGTTTTCACTTTTTTTTGTCTTTATTTTCTTTGTCCATTCTCTTCAATGATTTCCTCCCTTGCTTATTATTTATTCCCTCTTCTTGCAGCTCAGTTTGGAAATCTTTTTTTTCTTTTAACTTGTTTAATAGTTGACAACTCATTTTCTTTCCCTTTCTTTCCAAAGTAGGCCAGAATGTCCTTTCTTCGCTTGGTTCCTTCCGCCACCATCTTTCTCTCCTCCTTGCCTTTCTCCTCACTCATCTCCTCCATCAGCGTCATCTTGTCATGTTTGTGCATTTTAAGTTGCTCCGGTTGCCCGCCTTCTGAACCAATTCTCTCCACAGTCTGCATAATTTTGTTCATTTCCATTTTAATTCCCAACGTCTCAATTTTGTCTGTTTTATCCAACATTGAGCCACACAAAGATCGCATTGCTTCGCAATTTTCTTTTATTTCCATTTTAAAGTTATCCAAGGTGCTTATTAAAATCAAATAAAAGTCCTTGTAGTTCCACCTCTCTGCAACTCCGAAAAGTCAATCTTTAAAATGGGGGTGGGGGGTTGATAATAAAGGGAATGGTTCCTTACTTTGTTTTGTTGCCTGTCTTTTACTTCCTCTTGGCCTGCAACTCTCTGTTTTCAAGCCTGGTACTGGGGTTCCAATTTCTTTAATTGCCTTGTCTTACCCCACTCTGCACTCTGCACAAGAAGTCTTATTTTCTCTCCTGCCCTTGCTTCTCCGGAGTGGTTCCTGCCTTGCTGGCAGCCATTAAGGTGCCATCCTACACGGTCCTCGGCGAGGAGTACATGGTGAGTGGGGAAGGGGTTTGCATACCCCCACTCGACCCTACTCCCACACTCATTTGCTTTCCTCCCCTGCAGGGAGTTTTAGACCCTTTTAAAGGTCCTCAGACTGGGCGGCCTGGTATAAAAGCTGTCGAGCCTGCGTATTTTGCTCCCAGCATCGCCAGAAGTCCACCCGGAAGTCCCTCAGGAGTTCGATTCTGAGTGGCTTAAGATTGACTCAGCTTTCCATTCTTCCAAGGTCACTAAAATGAGGATCTGGATTTTGGGGGGCAATATGCTGATTCTGTAAACCTCTTTGAGCGGGCTATAAAGCACTATGAAGCGGTATATAAGTGGAACCTCGGTTTACGAATGCTTCTGTTTGCGACCAATTCGGTTCCCAAACAAAAAAGCCATCTGAGTTTTGAATCGGTTCACAACGCAAAATTCGGTTGGTGAACATAAATGGCATGTAAATATTCCTTTCCGTGCTGTTTCCTTTCTGTGCATGCGCAGAATTGTCTGTGTATGCGCAGTGAGTGTCGCTTCAGAACACGACCAAATCGGTCCGCGACTGGTTGCGAACCTAGGTTTGACTGTAAGTGCTATTACTGTCAAGATACTTACGTAACTTAAGCCTACCGTATCTTCTAGAGTATTGGCTATTCCTGCCAGCTTGTTGTTGTCTGCAAATTTGATGAGTTTCCCATCTATCCCCTTGTCTAAATCATTGATGAACATGTTAAAGAGTACTGGGCCCAAGAATTCTTCAGTTCTTATTTTCATGGTGAATGTGTCTGTTTATTTCCTACAATGCCTAAATAGTGCCCACAACATGTTCTGAACATTTCAAATGTGCACACCAGTCCCCAATAGCAGGATCCCTGCTATTGTAAGGAGATAACTAGAACTGCAATATTAAAAGCATTAAGAGATCCTGGCAGATCCACTGAAGTACAAGTAAGGATTTCTAGAAATATTTCCAATCATATGGCTGATCTGAATTTTAAAATAATTCTTGGGGTTCCAAGTGCCATGGCAAGGACATAAACATAGACTGGTCTCTTGTACATACTTACCAAACAGTTCATGATTTCCACTCCACTTGGATTCACAGTTAATGCTTCATCATACAACTGCTTAGCCTCTTCCAAGCTGCCGTTCATCTCTGCGAGCCTCCCCCGCATGTACAGCACAGCATGAGATGTGGGAAAGAGACTGGCTGCCTCCTGGATACAAAAGCTTGCTTCTTTGAGATGTTGTTGTTCCATGAAGACTTCAGCTACAGAACCCAAAACAAAGCACAGATAGATATATTCTAAGCTTTACTCTGGAGGTCACAAAACATTGAGAATATTAGTAACTTAAAAATAGTTGTCACGGGAAAGATAACTTGCTTATGATGCATGGATTTTCAAAAGAGGCTAGAAATCCATAGAACAGTGATGACTAACCTTTTCATCATTGAGTGACCAAAGTGTGCGTGTGCGTATCCCCAACATGCAATATGTGCACATCCCCACCCCTGCGTCCCTCCCCTGCAAATGCATGTGCATCCCTGTGCATGCACCCCCTGCACGGCAGAGACCCAAACACCAGATGGCTGGCAGAAGGCACATGCACGACAGACCTAAGCTGGGGTGACAGTTCGCGAGTCTACAGAGCGCGCTGCCATAGGTTTGCCATCACAGGTATAGAACATGAGAATCATAGGGCTTGAAGGGACTTCAGAGGTGTTCTAGTCCAGCCCCTACCCAAGGCAGGACACCTTATTTCATCTTGGTTATCCAGTCTATTTTTTGAAATCTCCAGTGATGGAGCACCCATAACTTCCTGGAGCCAAGCTAGTCTATTAATTGTTCTCACTATCAGGAAATGTCTCCTTATTTCTAGGTTGGATTGTTGGTTGCACAGACAGATATTAAGAATGGATTTGACATTTTTGTCCACTTACTGAGTCTTTCCCAAGGATAGGCTGCTGTTCGATAATATTAAAGTGATGATGATGATGAGGGCAACTGTTTTTTCAGGCCATACAATGAATTTTTCATTTGGTCTACTTAAATTGGACTTGCAGAATATGTTGCCTGCTACCAGATTTGTGTGGCCTAGTGACTTTTTGAAAACTTCTTGAATTTGCTGCTGCCAAATGTTGCCACTGCCTAGGAAGAGCCAATCTCAGCCTAGGTTTTCACAGACTCATTGATATCACTGCTGCTGCACCACCAGTCACTAAACAGTTGGATCACACCAGCTTTATGACCCACAATTATCTTTAAAGTATTGTTGTGTTCCACACCCGTAACACACGGATTGAGGCTCTTCCTTAAAAGCACAGTGTCCTTTCTTGTCGATCACCCCAACAGAAAGTTCTTCTTCGTATCACTCAGATATTTCAACTTTGCCAAAAGCCTCTGGCAAGCTTCCACACTTTTCAGGCAAAACGCCAACTATCCAGATAACAAATAGATACTTATATTAATTAGTCCAAAGCCAGAGACACACAGTTTAACAGGAATGCAGAGGCAGGTATGCAAAATTGAATGCTCAAAGAATACTAGAACTAAGACAAACCACGATACTTGAAACTAGGACCAAACATGATACTTGATGCTCCAATTCAACAAGTTGTTCTCTGCAAAAGTCCATTTCCAACCACATCCCTTTTAAGTCCTATGAGGTGTGGCCAATTACCGGTCCGCTGTGGCTCGGTTTCTTCCCTTCCTTTGCTGCTGCTGCTGCTGCTGCCTCCTCATCAGCCTCCAAGTTCTTGCATCACTCAGGGCCACTTCTCCACTGCTATCAAAATCCGATAACTAGTGGATGGCCCAGCTACAGGCCCAGTATCAGCAGCTGGTTCAGCCCCTCCATCCAACTCCGACTCCAGATCTCTCTGAGTCAGAATCGGCTGCCAGATCCGTAACATGCTGCTGAGCCACAACAGGTATTGATTTGACCCTTTTTCTTTTATTTGTGCATGATTGAATTGAATCAACAAAAACATAGATGATGACTGGATTTTAAAGAAAAGTAGCTTTTTAAAAGCAAGCTTAAATGGATTCTGGGGGATGGTAGAGGACAGGAAGGCCTGGAGGAATGTTGTCCATGGGGTCACGATGGGTCAGACACGACTTCACAACTAACAACAACAAGCTTTTAAAAACCTTTCTCATTTCTCACTTTTTTTGTGGAATACAGCCCTTGCTTTGGTCTTTCTCTGCCCTTTCAACAAATAGGTGGGTTCATTTAGAGCTTTCGCTTTTGTTATCGCTCTGTGGGGAAGCAGATTGTAATTCTCTTGGTGAACATATGGAGCTATGTAATAGCAAGAGCATTGCCTGATCTGCAACTAGGTTTTTGTCGGGAGGAGGGTTTTTTTCATCAGTTTAACAAAAAGCACCTCACCCTATCAATATTTCTAATGAAAGAAAATATATACAAGATCCAGACCGTTTGCAGTATATGTGAAAAAAACTGCTATACTCGCCAGATCCAAAGTTTCTTATGCTCTGCCTAGCAATTTTTTGGAAATCCTCCTTTGTTATTGCTGCCACCAGAGAAATGACAGCGGTATTTCCATACAAATAAAACTGCCCATTGCTGATCCATAGAGAATTGGTGAAATTATTATTTTATATTTATATTGTTTTTATTTGAGCCCAGGGTATTTCACATAGATTTGGGCGGGGGGTGGGGGGAGGAGAAGGCAAGTGATATACACTACCCCATAATATTTGTATATGATGTCATAATGCAAGTTTGGAAAGGTATAGTTTGGGTTTAGCTACCACAATAGATATTTCATGACTTTGGTGTCATTATGGTTATGAATGAACTCTGTAACAACTATAGGGATCTACTTCATTTTAATTCTAAAACAATCTTGTGATTGATTGATTGGTTGAATATTTATTTATTTATTTCATTTATAGCCCACCTCTCTTCCTCGGTCAAGGGGAACTCGAGGCGGCTTACAACATGATAAAAATACATCTAAAAACATTTCATATAATAAAAATAAAATAATAAATTATAATCACACATCCTTTCACAATCATTTCTTTTGGAAAGCACCAATCCCAAGCTCGCCAATAGAGCCAGGTCTTCGTGGGTCTGCAGAAGGCTAGCAGACTAGGGATGGTTCAGATCTCCATGGGTAGCTGGTTCCAGAGGGCCGGCGCTGCCACAGAGAAGGCCTTAGACCAGGGACCCACCAGCCGGCATTGCTTAGCTTATGGGACCCGTAACAGGCCAACTCTGTGGGATCTCACTGGGTGCTGGGGAAGCATAAGGTGGTAGAAGGCGGTCTCGAAGGTATTTATTTATTTATTTATTTATTTATTTATTTTTATTTATTTATTTATTTATTTATTAGATTTATACCCCGCCTCATTTCCCCAATCAGGGGAACTCGAGGCGGCTA
>JANHGC010004159.1:85319-101127 GCA_027560395.1 Boaedon fuliginosus | reverse complement strand
GGCTTGGCAGGGGGGCATTAAGCATTCAATTTTTTCTAAAAGGGGGCGGTGAACCAACAAAGTTTGAGAAACACTGATCTGCAGCCTCAATTTAAAATACCGGTACCATTGTTAATTTTAAAAATTATATAATTGAGTATAATTGTGTTCCCCTTGACCGGGGAAGAGGGGTGGGGTATAAATCTAATAAAATAATAAATAATAATAATAAGAGTGAGCCAGTTTGGAGCAGTAGTTTAGGCATCAAGATAGAAACTAGGAGAAGGTGGGTTTTAGTCCCACCTTAGTCACAAATCCAGCTGGGTGATTTTTGACAAGTCATCCTCAGCCCTGGAAAGGAGAAAATGACAGAGCACTTCTGGAAAAAAAAACTTGCCAAGAAAACTGCAAGGACTAGATAATCATCAGGAGACTACACTGACTTGAAGGCATCAAAGCATAGAGGCAGGAATGGAAAGCTGCTTTGAAAACACACTGAAGGCAATCTAAAGTAGTAATGGATTAAATTTATATGCCACCACTCCCAGCAACTCTGGATAGTTTATAAACCACAAAGAAACAATACAACAAGAAAAAATGGCGAAGATAACAAACCCTGATGGGAACAAAAAGAAAAACAAAAGGAGCTTCAATTGTTCTTACCAAAGACCTGTTCAAAAGCCATGCATTTATAGCCTTTTGAAATACTAGTAGATTAACATCCATTCAGATTTCAGGGGGAAATCTTGCTCCAGAGCCCAGGCACTGCTACAGAGAAGGTCCATTTCCTGAGTATTGATATTGCTCAATTAAAGAAACCTGAAATGGGACAACCCTACAAATTTGATTGATCAGGCAAATACTATGAGAGATGGGCAGTTCCTCAAGTAATCTTATGCAATATAAGGTTTTATAGTATTAGCCAGCAACTTGAATTGTACCCGGAAGCAAACTGGCAAATAAAGCAGCTTACAAAGCAGAAGTGTTATATGCCGTGCCACTGCATTCTGACCAGTTGATGCTTCTTGGTGACCTTCAAAGGCAGCTCCATGTGGAGCACACTGCACAGTCAAGTCATGAGGTCATCAGGGCATGAATGACCATTTGAAGTGTGTCCCGATTTAGGAAAGGGCACAACTGCTACAAGAGTTGAAGCTGTGTCTTCCAGAGCTGCAACCCGCAACATCAAGCAGAAGCTGTTTGCACCACATATGGAAGTGCCACCCCAGCCATGGTCAAAGATAAGACTATTCTAAGATCCAAGTGGTCCAAAGACCAATAGACACAGGGTCCTGAGATGGTCTTCACCATCCAAACCCTCAGAGCCTCAATGTATTGGGACAGAATTAACATTCTGTGTTAGCTGCAGATCTGGATGGTCTTCAAGGGAAGCCCCTACCTGAAAGTTATTCCAGATAAATGAACATTGATTATCATAGAGCAAAATCAGATCATGATTCAGAATGTATGTTCTTACACATATTAACTTCATGATTTTTTAAAGATGAAAAAGTTGCTCATAAAGACCATAAATGCCTATATAAATTGAATTATTCTTGCCTTCTCTGAAAAATATGTATTTTTTTTATGGTAAGTGGACCCAGACAATTTAGAGTTCACAATGGCATTATCATCCTATAATATTTGAATGAATAAGCCATGGCAGTTGCACAATAAACATTGTGCCTGGAAGGCAACTACGGTATATATAACATAAAAGACTAGATGCATCCTGTCTTTTTCTTTTTAAAAAATAACTGAATATTATAAATAATGACAACCTGCTTGCGATTCAAAATTTGCATTGTGACATTTGTATTTATACTGTAAGCACATGGTCCAAGCCATAGGGAGAAATGAAATTGTAAGTAACAGAGAACATATTCCAACTCAAGTTGTTGTTGTTGTTTTCTTTAAATGGGAGATACATGAAACGGACAGGTGGCAGCTGGCCAGCCTTATCTGGGCTTCAATGTTAAGCAAAATTGGGTCTTATTAGTAGTTGGATGGAAAACCATGTGGGTAAATTGCTGTAGGTTAGACATCAGAAAAACATCCCGGAAGAAAGAAATAGCAAACAACTTCCATACTGTTGCCACAATAGGATTGTGGAAGTGATACCCACCAGGAGACCATATGCCTGTGAGTCTATCACAGAGCTGATAAGTAGAGGATGTGAGTACTCAGCTTAGTTTCTCACAGGAAGATTTTCCTATAGGCAAGACAAAGTGTAGGGGATATGCTGAGTTGGCAAATGAAAGCAGAAACTAAAAATTCCCAGAGGGAACTCTGGGAAGAAATGGGTGTAATAGCTGATAACCTAAGTAGATCAAGAGAGTATTGACTGCTGAATATGCATTGTAAAGAGCAATGTTGGCTGAAGATCCTGATGGACTAAAAAGTTCTGATCCATAGTATCTCAAAACTCAAGACCGCCGAAGTCCTCCACAAGCAAGTTCAAAGAGTATTGCTGAAAAGAGGTTCAAGTGTGGCCTAAGAATTTAAAGATGGGACCTTTTTTTAACCCGAAATAACTTCTCAGTCACTAAAATTGTAGAAAAGTTTCCACCATTCACAGAAAACTGGAAACTAGGACCAGCCTAAGTGGGAAGGAATGAGGGCCAATTTCTTCAACCCTTTCCTTACCTCTAAATAGGATAGTTAGAAATAACCACGTGAACACATGTGTTCAACAAACATTGCCTCTTGCAAGCACACACAGTACACAAACTTAGGCTGCATACAATAGGCAGAAATAATATTCTGTACAGAAAAAAATGTGTTCTATTCCAATATATTTTAAGTTCAAGTAGCTTTTATTATTTTTGTAAGGAAGGAAGGCCTGTGTAATGTACAGGAGTATTTAAAAATCTGTGAACCCTTTTGAATTTTCAGTATTTCTGTATAAATATTACCTAAAAGTTGATCTGTTCTCCTTAGAAATCTTAAGTAGATAAAGAGAACCTAATTAAAGATGTCAAAAAAAAACTTGTTTATTTATTGCTTGGAAAATGATCTACAGCTAGGTACAGGTAATCCTTGAATTACAAGTTCATTTAGTGACCATTCAAAGTTACAACTGTTTTTCAATTATACCTTTCCAGCATCTACAAGACCATGTGATCGAAATTCAGAGGCTTGGCAATTGGTTCATACTTATGACTGTTGCTGTGTCCCAAGGTCATGTGATGCCCTTTTGTGACCTCTCACAAGGAAAGTCAATGGGGAAGCCAGATTCACTTAAACATGTGACTAACTTATCAACTGCAGTGATTCACTTAGAACTGAGGCAAGGAAAGTCATAAAACGGGGTAAAATTCACTTAACAAATGTGTCACTGAACAACAGAAATTTTGGGCCCAATTGTGGTCATAAGTTGAGGACTACCTATATTAGTACGATATATTCTTTTCTAATTACCATTTCTACCAAATTGCCTAGGATGGTCTCACTGGCTTATAATTTTCTGGATTTCCTTTGGTTTCTTTGTTAAAAATTGGCATCAAATTGACTATTTTCCAAAAAGTCTAATTTAAGTGACATGTCACATAATTTTGCCATAAGGCCAGCAATTTCACATCGGAGTTCTTTTAAAAAACCCTGTAAGGAAGTTATAATAAC
Organism: Boaedon fuliginosus; assembly: GCA_027560395.1. Classification (NCBI taxonomy): domain Eukaryota; kingdom Metazoa; phylum Chordata; class Lepidosauria; order Squamata; family Lamprophiidae; genus Boaedon; species Boaedon fuliginosus. The sequence continues at coordinate 97,527 of JANHGC010004159.1, read as the reverse complement.
ATGGGCATTTGTCAGAATGGTAGCTACTGAAAATATCCTAAAATTTCTTGACACCTTAATTGGTTTTAGTTGTCCTGATTCTCCTCATTTGAGGAATATTACAGATGTAAAACTTGGGATATTATTTAACAAATAAGAGGTATCCCATTTTCATACAGTAGCCCATATAAGAAGATCTAGATTAAAAACAAAACATCTATTCAGCAGTGTTTCAATTGTAATCAATGGAACTTAATTACCCAAACATAATGAAAGCCCAATTCCTGATATAACTAAGGAACAGTTCAATAACAACAAGAGAGATTTCTGCCCAAGAAGCCAATCAGCAGGCTACAATGGAAGTTACCCAGAAGATGTGGCTTCCATTAAAACCTAAAGAATTGTTCCTCTCTATAATATCAAAGACATGCTTTAATGAAATTATTTTCCACACATAATCCTATGCTTTTTTCCCCATCACAACATTTATAAAATTTGCACCCACATATTTTTTTGGGGGGGAAATAAAACAAAAGTGTGGCAGGGAATGGGTAACGAAGAAAATTGAAGTGTCTTCCTTGTTCAATATATCTGACAAAACCATTATTCTGGGGGATTAAATGAGATAAGAACTTAAGAGATATGCACAAAATCACATTAGCCTAAATCCAAGTAATACTACTTTTCAGGGTATTAATTTCATTTATTCTATTTGCTCTCCCTTCTATCCGGATAACACTGCCTGCACTCTCTCCTCCCTAAAGGAGGTCCTCCTACTTTATATAATCCTTCCTTTCTGAAGCTGTAATGAGATGTCTTTGCTTAATCACATTTATTTCTCCTCCTTCCCACTTCTCTCACCAATTTGTTTCAATGCCACAAAGCTGAAGATGCTCACACATGAACTCATATGCTCAACAACCCCAGCATCATATTGATGAGAGGGATGCTCAGAGAAACTGCAGTGAAGAAAAGCAGATATGTAAAATTAGGTATAAACAGGAAGGCTTGGATTGGAAGCTGAACTGTTGATTTAATGATAAGGCAACAATTACTTCACAATGTGTACAACATGAAAAAATGTATACAAGGTCCTAATTTGCTTTTAATTGGCATAACTGAGAGACCATACCTCTTTTTTCATATTAGTTCTATCTTGCTTTCTGTATAAAATCCTGGAAAAATATTATAAATTTAAGAAGTTACAGAAAAATCAAAATATATCAAAGGAATGACAATGTAACAAATATACGGAATCAGTATTATTTAGCCAGCTATTTTTGGAACCAAACAAACTATATTTCTCTAAAGAAGAAACTTTTAAGTAAACGTTCAAATTATTGCAGTAAATCTCATAATATAGAATGAAACCTGAGCTGCACATAAAATCCCAGACAAAACTCTCCGATTTTAAGTTACCTGGATTTGCATGGAAAAGGGACAGAACTTTCTTCTACCTCTCAGTTATTCATAGTGAAAATAGTGTTATAAGTGAAACCAAATATTGGGAACATTTTTCTCCATATGCTAGAGCACAATTTACTTCAGCCACAAACTCAGTCAAGAGCGACCATTTCCTTCCTTTGATTTCGATAGGCTCTTCTCCTGGGCTTTACTATCAGCATTGTAAGATACTGAACTTATACTAAAGGATTAGAGCAGTAATTGCAAAAGAGAAAGATAAATGAAGTAAACACAGAAAGACTAGGCAATACAAATATTCATCATATTGCAATCCATACATGCTTAACAATCACTTGTGTGTTGCATTTTTTCTTTCACAAACATTTAAGAGTCAGGATGCACAATTTCACTTAATAACTTACCTACAGTAAGCCGTATGCTCAGTCCCATAAATGGATAGATCAGTTTGCCCTGATAGACCGGGAAAAACACTTACCTGCAGTAGTTGATACCACCCACTCAAGAGGGAAAGTAACTGTGAGAGGTGTCTTATGACTAACCCAGTTCTCAGCCATGCATGGTTCTATATATCGAAGAAATTTAATAAATAAATATCAGCATGTACACCACATAGCTGGCTTGGTGGCAAATGGCAAACAATGCAATGGCTTCAGAGTTTCTTCTTCACTAGTGGGGGGAGGGCAGCATTTGTTATCAGCTGAAGCTTCCGGGCTAATCTTTTCCTATGTATTATAATAATTTAGTCTTAAATTGATCAATGTATAGATCTCTTTATCGAGCGGTTTTAGAAGATACCAAATTAGCCATTTCTCCTTCAAGGGAAACAGAATCCCTGTTAGAACAGGTACTTCAAGAAAAAACTATATAATGTCTGCAACCTGCCAGGACCCAGCACATTATTGTGTTCAGACCTGTGCAAGACCTCATGGACAGATGACATTGTGAAACAGAGTTTAGATAGTCCATATACTGATGAAAAGTCATTCTAAATCTCCTAATAACCAGCAACGTTATTCAGACATCAAACAATTATAGGGCTGATATGGTAACCCACGGATACCGACCAGTGAATGGAATCTAGGAATCCAGACCTACAGACAGAAATAAAACCAATGCAGCACTATGTTATCAACTCATGTGGCCAGTCAAGAAAAAATACTGCAACAAGTATCAAAAACTCCTAAGGTCAAAGAGAATCAATGAGGTCATATTTCCTCTTATTTAGAAGGCTAAATTAAGCTTATACAATCAAACCAAAAGTTCTTTGTGTGAAAATGCTGCAGAAGAAAACATCCCTAAAACACGTAAGTTCATCCAAAGCAGCAGCAAAAGTTGAAATTTTAAGAGTCTTAATATAATCTAAGTGCTTCTGCGACTCCCAAACGAGCTTATTGCTCAGCCTGTTTTTCAAGCAAGGGGTCTCTTACAAAATAAGTAAATAATTATGCCCAGCAGCCAGTTAATTTTCAGTCTGTGATCTGCTCTCTGGTCTCAGAAAGCTTGCAGGGTAATAAGAATGAACCATCACTTCACACAGATACTACGGTAATAATAATAAAAGTCAGTGGAAGAAAACCATAAAGAACACAGATTAAATGCCAAATAGCTTTCAATGCAATCAATGCAAAATCATTTTAAGAAGAATATTGCTATTCCAGCTGAGGTGACTCTTTGGGGAAAGAGTATTAATGACTAAATTACTGTTAGAGCAAGGACACAGAGCGTCTCCAGGTGATCTTTCCAATGATACATGACATGACCTTCACCTCCCAAAGCTCAGGAAAAAGCCACAGGCTGCCACTGACATATTCTTTCCCAACATACCATTATAAGCAAGACATTTGAAGGCCTGCTAATTTGTCCTTCACATTCTGTTTATTTTATTAGATCATTTATAACCTCCCTATCAGAACAGAAATCTTTTAGCAGCCCAGTCACTAAGCAATACTTTCCTCAGTGACCAATGGGTCACTGAGGAGCTCAAGAAACAATGATGGATAAGGCCTGTTCAACAGATTTCTCCTTCCTGCAAGGAAATGTTATTAAGGAGCCAGAGAAATGAAACCGACAGAAATGAAACTAAGATTTAGAGTAAAGTAAACCTAAAGGTTTCCCTAGTGGAGTCAAATGAGCCACGTAAGAAACAAAGGGAAGCTAGAAGCACATCACAATGTGTTTCAGGAATGATGAGAAAGATTCCAAATTGGGCCAAACTTTATGAGAGAATGACTAGCTGTGAAAGAAAAAAAATATTTTTTTCTGTGGCCTAGAGCAGGGGTGTCAAACTCACAGCCTGTGGGCCGGATGTTGCGATATATCACGTGATGCCATGACCAGTGCAAGTTTGACACTCCTGTCCTAGAGAAAGAGGAGAATGTTTATTTTGTTATATTATTCCTACTCACACAACACTGAAGGAGCCTAACCATCTAAAATATGATACTGTAATTCAATCTATGTAAGAGCATACAAGTCAATAGTGAATCTTCGTAAGCATCAATGAAATGAACAAGCGAAACATTAACAAATGCAAATGGCATGTTGATCAGCTGTTTGTAAATACGATTGTTGATAGAAGAAGAATGCAGAAAAATATTTCAAAGATGATGATCCGGGCCCCACATCAGTTTTTGGAAATTATATGGCTTTGATAGGCAACAAGATCCAGTCAAGTTCAATCTTTTATTTGCTTGCACTTAATGGACAGAATCTTGCTAAAGTGAAGCTATAGCTGCCTAATCTACTAGATCTATTCTGAGAGATTCTAGGGTTGGCTACCCTGAACCTCTTCCCTAATCAGCTCAAGACCACACAGTCTCTTTCAGGGAAGGCTCTGAGTTGGCAAAATAATCCTCCTCTGGATATATGAATAATCTTTTATGAATAATCTATGCATCCAAGTTTTTTTAATTTTAGTGTGAAGTTAGTAACCATGCCCAAATACAAAAATGCATTCATGGACAGTGTTTAATATAGCTTAAAAATGCTTTTTTCATTAAAACCTCATTGATTTGTATTAGGGATTCTCACATAGGAGAATTATTAAATTCATATTAATCAGTCTGGATTACAGTTATTACTCTGGTTAATACAGATTATTTAAACATGCTTTCCAACAATAGGAAGTAAATAGCTTTTATTTTGTGACTGCTATACTTAAACATGTACCGTTCAAATTTTAATCAACCCAAGATTACAAGCCAATTAAACAACCGTGAAATTTGTACCCTACTATTACAACATCAGGATAAGGTATGCAGGTAGGCCTTGTTTAGCAACTGCCTTGGATAGTGACTACAAATTCAAGAGTAATAAACGATAGTAAACAGTAGTAAAAAATCATTTTTCAGCCAACATTTCTAGAATAACACTGGTGTTGCTGCATAAAATAATTTTATCTGAATGAGTTGGCAGCACACAGTGATCTCTCCATCTTTCTCTCCCAATCAAGTGGTTAATTTAGTGACTGTCACCTAGCAACCATTTTGCCATTGGCTAAACAAAGACTACCCATGTACAAGCATTTTTTTATTCTTTTCTATTTATGTAAAATCATTCATACAGTATACCGTATTTTTTGGAGTATAAGATGCACTTTTTCCACCCTCAAAAGTGGGCGGAAATGTCTGTGTGTCTCATGCAGCAAATGCTGCCGAAGCCCCACCCATCCGCCAGCCCCACCCTTCAGCCTCTGCCTCCCAGCAATTTGCCTCCTTGCAGCAAACAGAAAACAGCCTGGTCAGCTTCAGCACAGCCTGACTGAGCACAAGCAGCTGATTGTTGGTTGGAATTGCCTCCCAACGATCAGCTGTTTCAGGCTGCAGGGATCACCATCGCCTATTGCTGCATCCACGCGCCCCATTTTCGGCCTCCGCATCCCGTATTTGGCCTCCGTGCACCCCATTTTCCACCCGCTCCGATCGCCGGGGGCCAGAACAGACCAAAAATGGGGCATGCTGAGGCTGAAAATGAGGCACGCAGAGGCCGAAAACAGGATGCAGAGGCTGAAAACAGGATGCAGAGGCTGAAAATGGGGTGCACGGAGGCAACAATAGGCAATGGCGGTCTCTGCTGGGAGGCAAAGGCAGATTTTTTTTTTGTTTTCCTTCCCAAAAGCTAGGTGCATCTTATACTTCGGAGCGTCTTATACTCTGAAAAATACAGTATGTTCCTATAGCCTTACAATATATTACTGTATTATGTACTATGTTGTACTATGTTGGAGATCTGCCTTTTTTTTTCAACTACTCTTTATTAATAAATAGTAATCTATTTGCTGTGGTTCCTATGTCATTAATTTCAAGTTCCTGCAAGAGAGATTAATCTCAATTGAGTTTCCTCTACCATCTTTGCTACATCTTTGTAAAAGGTGATTAATAAAACATATTGCTAAATGTGGGGGGGGGGGAGATCCGTTGTTAGAATTTGACTATTTTGTGGCAGAATCAATTGGGAGGGACAGACAAAATGCTGCTAGCCCAGATACCTTGCCCAATGATTCCATGCTGCAAAACCAGTTTACTCAGATATATTTCAGTCAGTATTTCAGCGTGTTACAATAAATGTTCATTACTCTACATGCTTTCTATTATATCTGATTTTTAACATTTTTTATTTTATTTATTCACTCTGTTGCCCCTGTATTATATTATTCTAAGGCAACTCTGGGTTTAGAAATCTGTCTGCAAGAAAATATAGGTGTTATCGTGAGGTTCATGAAATGAATTAGCAGCACTCATGACATTCTCAGTGGTATGTGTGTTTCTTGAACTTTCTTCCCATGACTTTAAGAGAATGTTCCATAAGCAGGATCAAACAAGGCATTCCTTGGTAGCTTAATCATAAACTGTGAATTTGGCAACAATTCATAGTATTTTTGTATAAGAGCCTGATAATTACTTTTCACACCAGAAAAAAAATTAGCACTTACATAGTGATAATAGAGTTAACAGTGTGGCTGCCACGTATAATATCTCACCTACCTTTTACCTGCCTGAGATATTACCGCTTTTTCATGTGTTTAATTCTTCATGTCTAATCACACTGGTTTGACACTTTCTGCATTGTGACTACTAGTTACAACTAGTATTTCTCATCAGATTAGACAGGTCTAGCAGAAATATGACTTTCTTCATACTCTAAATTGTTTTATCATAGAATAGCCATCAAGATAAGTTACAGTACAAGGTGCTGTTTAACTACCATATTTTAAAATATGCTTGCAATTAAATAGGTTGAACTTTATTTATTTATACACAGATGCCTACAAAAATACCAGAACTCTGCACCATTTTATATTCAATGACAAAAAAGTGCTTCAGAGACAGTAGGGGTATGAACACAGTAGCTCTCTGAAACTGTGAACTAGTGGCTAAGTGTTGGGCCAACAGTAGGAAGACTCGGATTTTAGTCCCCTACCCATTGTAGAAGCTGGGGTGGGGGAGGGCTGTTGTGAAAAAAACCAGAAGGAGGAAGCACCATTTTCAACTTGAATCCCTGGACAACAGGTACATATCATTCTAATAAATTAAATGAATTCCTCGAACAAAGCATGCTTATTCCTGGGATCACATGGCAGATATGAAAATAGGTTCAGGGTATGAAGAAGTTAACAATAGGTAGGCTGTAGAAAGAATAGGGAGAGGGAGGAAATAAAATTTTGAGCTGGATATAGGAGCAACAGCAGACTTTATATTCTCGCACTTTTGCAATGCTAAAATCATGCGTATGGGAGGGGAGAACCCTTTGACAAATGTTATTCCAGGAAGTTGAGGAATTGGTATGTACTCACCATATGGGATGCTTTCTGCTTATCCTCTTGGGCACTAATTCTCTCTTGTTGGAGGGCAGCATTCAGACTCTCGCAGACCGCCTCCTTCTCCCTTTTTGCCAACTGAAGTAGTTCTTCTTGGACCATTGCTTGCTCTTGTTCATACCTGTGAAGAAGAAAGTGATCAGCAGCTATAGGCTAAAAGTTCCCAAATTATGAGACAGCAGTCTTGCTAGATCCAAGAACTGGTGTCAGTAGATCATCACAGTACATTACGTTGTAGAAAGCAACAGAAATTAAATTTCACTGCAATGAAAAATCCAGTCAACGTATGGGATGATCATGACCAGTTCTAATGTTCAATGATTTTCAAAGCAAAAGATATAAAATAATTTTGGACATTGAAATATTTATACTGTTTCTTTGGCTTAAAATGGGACCTTTAAGGAGGGTCTCCCCACACGTGCACACCTCTCAGCCCCGCCACAGCTGGCCAGGGGGTCACGAGAAGGAGTGGGAGGAGGAGGAGGAGGGTCGCCTGAAGGAAAGCCTCCACCGTGGCTGGCGCTCGTTCCTCAGCCAGTCGGGATTTTCAAAAAGAAGAAATAAAAGGAATAGCAAAGAGCCCCAAGGAGAGCTTGCTGGCTTGGCCCAGCCGTGGCTTTCCAAGAGAGAAAAGACACAGAGAAACAGGCAGCAAAAGAGATACACACATACAGAGAGAGAGAGACACAGAGAGAGGGGGGGAAACCAGCTAACGGGTAAGTGTCTTTGGCGAAGGCGCTCCAGCTTTCTCTGAGCCTGACCCTCGAGGTGGGTGTGTGAGATTCAGCGGGGCCAGCTCCCTTTTCCCACTGCCCTGAACTTCTTAAAGCCGTGGCTGGGCGCTGCAGACCCGTCCCCTTTTCCGTCATCCCCACCTCCTGGATCCCATTCCCATCCCGCCAGCCCTCCAGTTAGCGAGACCAGCATCAGTCATGGCCAGGTCAGGCCAGTGTCTTGGGACAGAGAGCAGGCTGCACGTCTCCCCAAGCAACCGAAGTTCCAGCAAGAGTGAGTTGCCAGAGAATCAGCCCTGGCTGCTTCTCCATCCCCTGCCGTCACCCTTAATTTCTCAGGCTAGCTGAGGGAGGAGAGGGGCGGGCCAGTGATGGGACAGGGAGCCACAGCAGAGGGGCCAAACCGCCGCACACAGCTCTGGAGCCATGGATTGTCATCACCTGTCTTAGGCTATTAAGAGCCAACCTGCTCAGAGAACCATTCCCGTATGAAATGAGGAGACATGGGCCAGAAGACACAGTTGTGGTCACAATTCTATGCTATGGAACACAGTACCTTCCAAGTTACATTTGGGCATCCTCTTCTAGCTTTTAAGAAGCTTCTGAAACTCTTCCTGTTAAAGTGAGCACTTGATAACCAGCTTGAAATGAAAATGGCTATCTTTTATTTGTTCTTGAATGTTTTCATTTATGCAGGTACTTATACATTACACCTGCTATTAAGATACTTGTATACTGATTGGAGCTATGAGATTGGAGTAGTATAAGATTTATGCTAATAAATACACTTTACTATCTTAAAAGATGGATTTATTTACCAATTTTGTATCCCACTATATCTTCGCAATTCATAGCAGCCTACAATTTATTAAAATACAATAGAAATATTCAGATAATAAAACATTAAAACATAATGCTTGATTGAGCTTAATTATAGCACCTAATAATTTTTTAAAAATCCAAATTGTGACAATCATATTCATGGAAAAGCTTGGTCTTTAAAAGTATCCAGAAGGCTAAACTTAATTTCTAGACAGTGGCTGTTCCATAATACAGATATACTTGTGATCAACTGTTCTACAATCTCCTGGCATATCTCTATTTTAAGCTAGTAATTTAATGATTTATGGAGACACTTGCATATTTCTGAGGTATATGTCACTCAACTTCCCTTGAGACTAATCTCTTAGGGTATTTCATAATGCATGGTGTTTCATTTTTAAATTATTCTCTGAAGTAAAAAGAATTTCCCTTCACTGAAACATAAGGTCAAAACAGGTAAAATAATATGAAAATATTACAATTAGTTTTTCATAGAGCAGTATTCTCACAGTCAAATAAGACATACATTACTATGCCAAGGTTTATTGAGTATTTGCTTATTGCAGTTATTTGAATTATACAGAAGTAAAACTGACTAAACTACCCATTAGCAACTTCAGCATTTCCTGTTTTTTACTCTTCCTAATTTCTTTGTTTATATCTCATATTTGATAAATACACACACACACACACACACACACACACAATGTAAGATAATACAATTCCTTCTCCCAGATAAAAGAATATTCTTTTGTTAAACTCTGAAATATCTCTGCAGTGTCTCTCCTTTCAATTTCCAGGTATTTTATGAGACATGGATTCAGCTGTACCATTGTTAACTGATGGAGGAAGGAGAGCTAACGGGTGTTTGCTGAGGGAGTTCAACAAGACGAAGAGGAAAAGTGTTATATCCTGAAGAAGAAAAAGCTGCTAACTGCAAAAACGTATGTTCAGGGAAAGGCTAATTACCCAATATGGATGACTAACACAAGGGACGTATACAATTCTTAGACCTGTGATGGCGAACCTATGGCAAGCGTGCCCAAAGTGGCACACGGAGCCATGTCACCCAGCACACGAGCCATTGCCCAGCTCAGCTCCACTGGGCATGTGCGCCGGCCAGCTGATTTTCGGGCCTGTCATGAATGCGCAGGGTGAGTGGGTGTACATGCGTAGGGGACGGGGGCACACAGGGGCACGTGTGCATGTTCAGGGAAGAGAGTGCAGGGGAAGTTGCGCACCAAGTCCAGCAGAGGCCCAAAAATCAGCTGGCCCCTGGCATTTGTGTGCGCATGCGCGAGGGGGAGTGGGGTGGGGAGGCTGCAGGAACCAGGCTATCCTCGGCCACGGCACAGAGCAAGGAAGACTCCATGGGGTGGCGCTGGATCCCAAGTGCCTGCCTGGCGACTCTTACACCCTCAGTGGGGAGGCAAAGGGGTAACCCCAATGCCTGCTGATTGGCCTCCTGAGGCCCGCCAAGGACCTCTGCCCAGCTCGCTCTCCCTCCGCAGCCATGGCTAAGCCCAGGAGCCACCGTGGCCGCTCTGGGAGGGCAGCTCCAGGAGTGTGGCTCGAGCGGGAGTGGCCAAGTGAGCTTGGGCATTACTCGGGAGCTTCAGATGAAGATGGGCCGCGGTTGCCTTGCAAACATTGAGAGACAGCGTCTGTCATACTTCTAAGCAACAGCCAGCTCCTCCTGTTGCTGTGCTGCATTTGGAATAGCCGCGTTGCCATTGAACAGCGGGACTGAGGCAAAGAGAGCTCCAACCAAAACATTCTCTCACGTCAGCTCTTTTCTCACACCCTCTTAACCAGCAATCCCCTCAGTGTCTTGTTTTGTTTTGCCTTAAGAACAGGAAGCCAAAGCCTCTTGTCAGCGCTCGGTCGGGGCTCCTCTTTGCTTCGGTCTGCCATTCAGTGACAATGCAGCTATTGCAAATGCAGCACAGCAACAGAAAAAGGAGGAGGAAGAGAAGGGAGTTGGCTGTTACTTCGGTTTCCTGTTGTCTTGAGGCAGGTCCCCACCCCCACGCAGCAGAGGCCCGAAAATCAGCTGGCCAGCATGCATGCTCGGGTTCTCCCAATCACCCAGCCAGGCTCAGCTTTCCTTCTCCCTTATTGCACTCCCACTGCATTCTCCCTCAGCGTCGGGAGAATGCAACTTGACGACAGTGAGGGAGAAGGCAGGAGCCAGCCCAGGCCGAGCTATCGGGATCCTGCCAGCAGCCCCAGATGCTCCTCCCGCTGCCACCGCCTGGTAGATGAGCCTCCCTTGACAGCCTCTTCCTGAGCCGCAGGGCAGGACGGCAGGCAGACCCTACCCAAATCCCCAGTCACCTCCACTCTCCTAGGTGCAGATGGGAGGAGCGCTCTGTCCTAGCCGCAGCGCACATGCTGAGGATTCACCACCAACTGCCATACAAACATCCCCATCCTCGCTCCAAAGAGCCCTCTCTGACCGCGCTTGCCTCCATTTGCCTTCATTTGCAGGGAACAGCTGTTGGATCAGAGTACTTGCAGAACACCATGAAGATTTTGAAGTCAATCACGCACCACGCGCGTTTGACAGCTGATCCAGAAGCACATCCACAAAGTGGGTAACCAGCGAACCGGTAGGAACCCATCCCTGTCCACATGTAATCCTGATCCTGAATTCCTGATACAGAAGTCTGATGGTTACGAATTTAGAAATGATTCTAAAATCAGTCTTGGAAAGATCTACACTTCATTACTTCTGTTCTTGTCAAGGTAAAGCTCTGTAGTAGCAACAATAATCACAACTGGACTTCTCAGTGCGACTTCTCATACGCCAGGCTTTGTACATTTTTGCTTTTACCAAACATATCTCTCACTAGCTTTTGAAGTAGCCAAGATTAATTAAATGATGCTACTCCTGTTACGGTTCCCTTGTGCCTTACCAGAACAAGTATTACGTGAGTGTCCAGGGAATATTTTGAGGATACTTAATTTCAGCCCAAAAGTTAGCAATCCAAAGAGCTATTTTTGAAACATAGAAGCTGTATGCAGAAAAACAAGGCAGCTATGCAGTCAGCCTGCACTGATTTAAGATTACAAAAGCTGCTACGGCAAAACATTCTCTCATAATTGCTCATCCTAACTTAATTCAGTTTATTTTCACTGCAAACTCAGTCTCCTTCTACTGCTTGGAGCCCAAGAAGTTTAAAGTGTTACAAGAAAAAGGCTGAACAAGTAAGTGGGTGTTGGCTACTACAGGAGAGAATTGAAGAATCTTTCACTGAAGTGGCTCTTGCCATTCTTAACTGTGATAGTTGATTTCCAACCACGACAACCCCAAAACTACTGTAGCTACTATCTTGGGAACATTAATAAAACGCCAAGATCTTGCAACTTAAGTTTGGTTTTGCAGTTTTTGTGGGGTAGGGGTGTGAGGAGGCAGGCAGGAGACTTTATT
>JANHGC010004159.1:63718-79712 GCA_027560395.1 Boaedon fuliginosus | reverse complement strand
AGGATAAAAACCAAATCATCTGCAAATACCTGCAATTTATACTCTTCCCTCCTTATTTCCAAACCCTTTATCTCTCTTTCTTTTCTGATCTTTCTGTTCAAAACTTCCGATGTTAAGAGAAGTAATACGGGTGAGAGAGGACATCCCTGCCTTGTATCTTTTTCAATATTGATCTTGTCTGTCATCTCCCCATTCAACATTACTCTTGCACTGTTTACCATATATTGCCTCTATCATTTTAACAAATTAGCATCAAACTCCATTGCTTTCAACTGCGATAACATAAAATTGCCAGCTCACATTATCAAAAGCCTTCTCTACATCCAAAAAGATCAGCGCCATCTGTTTCTCTGGGCGCATCTTGTAATATTATAAAACAGCTGAGAAGCAATCTCTGGCCTATGTTTCCATCCTCACCTGTTCATCGTCGACTTCGTCGCTTGGTGCATACATGGTGGCGGTGACCTTGACAGCCTTGCCCAGAGGCCATTTTGAGTCATAGCAGAAGACCTTTGATTTTGTCATATGGTCAACGCAGATGTTCAGGCCATGGGTGGCCCAGATCCCGAAGCAGGTCGCAGCCCTCGGGGCTGTCCTAAAAGAAAGATGCTGTTGGTTGCCAAACTGTTCCCATTTAAGTCATAAAAAGAATGATAGCATCACCCATTACTCTTGCAGATTACCTGGGCAATGACTTCCTTGCAAACACCGAGGGATATTTAGATATCTGAGCATCCTTTTCTTTTTTTTAGATACTTCACTCACTTCTGAAGATGCTTTTGGGCTTCTTAGGGAGCTGGTACCCCCACACCCCCGCTGGCAGTTAATAGTTGTGAAGTGAAAAGACCCATGCCCCAATTTTTCTGTCTGCTAAATTTCAGCTGCCTTCTGCGGAACTGAAAGCATCTTTTTAAGTTCTTCTTTCCTTCTGTAAATCAAAAAAAAGTTGCCTAAGAGGAATGTCAAGATGCTTACCCATGGACATCCAGGCAGAGTTCGGTACCCAGGACATGGACAGCGCTGATAACCTCTTCCGTTGAAAGCTGGATGCATCTCTGCTCAGTCATGCTGGGGGTTTTTTTCCCCCCGTCTTCCAGGTGGGTTTACTGGCTCTGGAATAAACATCCTTGAGCTGGAGGGAGAGATTTAAAAGGAGAAAGGATGGGGTGGGTACCTGCTCAGCCTCTCCATCTTGCCTTTTGATAGGCTGGTGCATACTCTAATCCCGCCTTCTGGGTTGGGGTGGCTGACTTGGGAGCTGGCACACCATGTTCTCACCCAAAGAGAGTTATCAGCTTCCACCCCAGGGAGGAGGAGGAGGAAGTAGCCAGAAGGCATGGAGACTTTCTAGAAAGTTGCGCAACTCTTGACTGAAACTGGTTTATTTATTTATTTATTTAGATTTGATTACTATAGAACCAAGGTGGTGCAGTGGTTAGAGCACAGTACTTCAGGCTATTTCTGCTGCCTACCAGCTGCCTGCAATTTGACAGTTCAAATCTCACCAGGCTCAAGGTTGACTCGGGCTTCCATCCTTCCGAGCTGGGTAAAATAAGGACCCAGATTGTTGGGGGCAAGAGGCTGACTGTCAACCACTTAGAGAGGGCTGTAAAAGCACTGTGATGCAGTATATAAGTCTAAGTGCTATTGCTATAGCCGCCCATTCTGGCAAACGACACTGGGAGCCTCACAATTCAGAAACGTAGATTAGAATTTATTTGTTTACTTTATTTATTTATTCGATTTATACCCCGCCTCTCTTCCCTGGTCAAGGGGAACTCGAGGCGGCTTACAGCAATTAAAATACAGTACATTAAAATTTTACAGTACAATGTATTAAAATTTCTGAAAGACCCACTCACAACAATCACAACACTTCCAAGGAAAAAAGGGAGGAGAGGAAGCATCAGTTCGAGGCCCGCTGAAAGAGCCAGGTCTTAGTGGCTCTGCAGAAGGCCAACAGATTAGGAATGGTTCTAATCTCCACAGGGAGTTGATTCCAGAGGGCCGGCGCCACCACAGAAAAGGCCTTAGCTCGGGGACCTGCCAGCCAACATTGTTTAGCTGATGGGACCTGTAACAGGCCAACCCTGTGGGATCTAACTGGGCGCTGGGAGGCATGAGGTGGCAGAAGGTGGTCTCCCAGGTCCCCCGCTCCTAAGCCATGAAGGGTTTTAAAAGTTGTTACTAGCACCTTGAATTGCACCCGGAAGACCACTGGGAGCCAGTGCAGCTCACAGAGGATAGGTGTTATATGGGTGCACTGAGGTACACCCTCAATCACTCGTACGGCCACATTCTGGACCAGTTGCAGACTCTGAGTATTGTTCAAGGTCAGCCCCATGTAGAGAGCATTACAGTAGTCCAACCGTGAGGTGACGAGGGCATGAGTAACCGTGAGAACAGCCTCCCAAGTTATTAATCCAAATCCTGAAACAATAAATTGTTTTAGCATGAGTCATATACCAGGGAGGAAAGTAAAACTAACAGTATCAGCTAGTACTTACAAAAGATTCAGTGCTTAGTCGTAATACAAAAGTACTTACAAACCCGTAAGATAATTGACTGGTCAAAACGCTGATTCATATGCTTGACTTGTCTTATTAAATTCGTTATCAATTTGTCATGAAAGATAAAGAAGCAGATATAAATTGAGATATTTTCTTAGGCTTACTGGCATGTAATAGTTGCTAAACCAGACGTCCAGCCTTGGCAGCTTTAAATCCTGTGGACTTCAACTTCAAAACTTCCCAGATTAATTATTATACTAGTACCTAGGAATAAAATCCTAATTCAAAGGTTGAAACAAGGACCACCCTTTTTACAGCTTCTCTGCTGTAATGCCAGCATTCTTGTGCAGGTTCTCAGCTGCTCTTATTTTTGCTCCCACTTATGCCTTTTTCAAGAAAGTCCTAAAAAAGTGCTTTTCTTCTAGCTCTTGAATTAGAGTTGGCCCCTCTAAGATGGGGATGATATGAGAGATTCCTTCTTTTTTCACCACATGGCAATTATACTCTTATATCCTTTTTTCTGAGTTTTAATTCTGTGAAGTTGGATGGAGATGGGCAGGTGGAAAGACAGGTAGATGTTTTTTACAACTAAGGAATGCCAAGTTCTGAAAGAAATGCTATATACAAAATGTACATTAAATCCCAGCACCAATTACTTCCATAAAAAAAGTTTCAGGAAAGAACTTTTAGCTTTTCCCTAGATTCAAGTCTTTTCTTTCTCAACATTCAACATATTTTTCAGGAGTTTGCTTGACCCTGCTAAAGTGTGCTAAACTCCTGGAGTTTACCCTCCATCCTCAATTTTTGCACAGCAGTGAAAAATACATAGTTCTAGTCAGTTCTTCATTCCAAACTGACTCCTTACAAAACTGTTTTTTCTTGAGATGCCTGGCATAAGAGTTTTAACTTTTACACTCATGGGTTTACCGTATATTCAAAATATGTTATTAAATATCAATCAGTGGTTTACTTAAATTCTGTTTCTTAAGTTTGCAGTGATTAGTCACTTGCTATTTAAACAGTTAGTCTACACCAGGGCTGTCAAACTCGCGTCATCATGGCAATGTCACATGATGTATCGGGACTTTTTTTCCCCCTTGCTAAACCGGGCATGGGCATGGCCAGTGTGAGGGCATTCGGCTCATGGGCTGCAAATTTGACAGCCCTAGTCTACACTGTTTATGCTGCACTACATGCTTTGCAATGTATTTCCAAATCCAATTTAATGCACAAAGACCCAATTTAGTCTGAATTGTGTGGTCATAAACTGTTGGAGACACTGATTTTTCCTTGGTCCTAATATGTATGCATTGTCCCAGAAAGTACATAATTATCTTACCTGTGTAGAATATACATCAAAAATGTGCAGAGGCCTTACTGAACATATTTAAGATTTGTGTCTATTTGCACATTAAACAATTCAAGTCTTTTCTATCTCAACATTCAACATATTTTTCAGGACTTTGGCTTGACCCTGCTAAAGTGTGCTAAAGGTTACACCTTTGCCTATCATTTTTCTTTAAACAAAATAATAAACCAGAGGGAGGAAGGAATTTGGTCTTTTCTTGAGGTGCTTTCTCAATATAACAAATGATGCTAAAGCTGGGCTCATATCTTTCAGTAGCCTTTGGTTAAAAAAACAAAACCTTCCATCAAGTCATTCAAAAAGTACTTTTCTTTGAAAAGTGGTATAAAGGTCATTACCAAGCTCTTTCTCACATTTCAACAGGAACAGAAACCTTATTACCATTTGAAATAACAAAGCCAAAGTCGGCAAGACACACTTCTGTTAAAACCAACAAGAATTCTGTAATACATTTTTTATTAGAACCTGGTTAGACAAAGAAAGGGGAGGGCAGGGTTTCTCAACCTTGGCAGCTTTAAGGGATATGGACTTCAACTCCCAGAATTCCCAAGCCATGCCAATGGATAGCAATGGACATCAAGCTGGCTGGGGAGTTTAAGTCCACCCCACTTAAAGCCCCCAAGGTTGAGAAATAATGCAAGGTTGAACTTGAGCCCTTACAATTCAAACCCTGCCGCTCAGCACCCACACGCCTCCCCTCTGACGCCGTCCACCCACTCCGCCCTCCGCATTCCTCCCATCCTCCTAAGGGTGAACCTCCACTCACTCTGATGCCCTGCAACACCCGAACTTGTTCCTGCTCGTCCAGCTCGAAGGAGACCTTCCTGCTGCCATGGGTGCTCCCGCTACCCCCCATAGCAGCACCCGAGAAAAAACCCCAGAAAACTCGGGGGCGAGTTCAAAATCAAGACAGCTACCCAGACAGCACGCTTTGCTCCACCCGCTTTATAAACTGGCTCCTGGTTGGCGAGCGCGGAGAAAGTCTCCAATAGCGCTACGCGGTCTTGGACGCGGCCGTGAAGCATGCTGGAAGTCGTAGTCTTCCTTCTCCACATTCCCCTCTAGGGATGCTGCTGCTATTAAGCTACATTGGATAAAATGACCCACAAACTGAACCGGCTTAATGTTACGTTTGTGTCCACGATTGGACCGGAGATGAGACGCATCCGGAATTTAGGCTTTTTTTAGATGACGGAGGACACTTCTATCTGGAGATATTTGCCAGCTGCAGATTTTAATTGCTTTTCAACAAGACTAAACTTGCTTGCGGTGGTGTTTTCTGCGTTCTGTTTCACGTAGACTCAGAACCAAGTCATTGCTATCCATTGGCTCTGTATATGATAGTTTGCAACTCCTGTGTAAATTTGCAAGTCACCAGTAGAGGGACAGAAAACAAGCCAGCCTGCTTTTTATTTTTCAAATATAAATAATGTGATCATTGAGTTTCTATTTTTCATTTTAACTTATGTTCCAATACTACATGAATGAAATTTCAGCTTTAATACCTGGATCAAATTCCTCCACCTCACAGAACTCCTACAAATGGAAAGCAAATAATTGGAGCTAAAAAAATAAGCATAAAAAACACATAACTTGTCCAATTATTTCCTATTAAAATTATTTAGTATTTAAATATTGTTTATTAAATATTGTATCATTTTATTAGCCCCGCCCCAGTTCCTGCAAAAATAAAGTTGAGAATATAGAAATTTAATATTCAAATAAGCATTCATTGCTGTGAATGCTTTATACACTGACATTAAATGCAATTCTGTAGTGTAGAATATCTATTGGAAAGTTGCAATTCACTAACAAAAATGAGACTCAGGTGCAAAGAGAAAAATAAAAGTGAGAAAATTATAATAAACAATTATACATGAGTTAACTCATAGTTAATATTCCAAATTGTTACCTCTTAAGGTTGGTCTCCTTTTTGAATGGTTGAATAAAATTTGTGGGCATCAAAAACGTTTAGCCTTCCAAGTGTTGGCAGATTGGTAGAAGCAGTGAATTGAGTCTCATTACTATACATTATTCATTTGTCAATTTATAGACAAACTTTCCTCAAGAGCAAAAGATGGCATAATTCTGCCATTTTTTTCTCCTAATGCTAACTCTGTAAAGTAACATCATTTGATAAGACTGTGTGATTGTGACATTATTAATTATTTAATTATTCATTTAATTCTAAAATAGACTGTCAACTACCAAGGCAAGCATAATGGTTACTGATAACTAAACATACTGAGACAAACACAGTGTTCTGTAACTGATAAGATCCAGTTTTTACTGGAGATGTTTCCATTTAAATACTTTCCATCTCTGATAAAAGGCATTTCAACCTTTCTTGCTTCTGAGCTTCCAAACAATTGTGCACTACACAATAAAGCGTCATTTTTTCTAATTAAAATGGATCATCAAATTTAGCCATTAAAAATTAGATTAAAAGGTATTGCTTTAAAAAGTTGAAGGAAGAACATTTGTGCCTGTTCCAACACAAAATAACAATAATATTTGAGATACTAGTACAATGTACGGCAATGTACGATGCTTAGGAAGTCATAATTAAAATAAATATCTTTTATTTGATTCTGTTGTTCCTGATAGCACCTTAAAAAGGAATAAAAATTGAAGTTTCAAAATTCAAGGCACATTCAAAGCTCAAACATTTAGCTGTTGTATTATAATGAAAGCTGACTGCCTCCAGTGCAAAATAATAGAATATTTGTTATCTGTTTGAGTACATGAAGCAGCTAATTGTAGGTTTAGGAGGAGTTTATTTCTTAATCTGTAAAGGGACTTGGTCTTGTATCACCATAGCAACCAGTATAAAGAAAACTTCCAATATTTACAAAACATGAAAAGAATGATAAAATTAAATTATTTAAATTCAAAATCAAAGGGCTAGCTATTGCCTACAGCAGTGTGTGCGTGCATTTGTGTATAATCAATTTCATAATAACAGTGCTTCTCCTTCCTCCACAAGCATTTAATTTTTTTACATACGTTGAAAAGCACCCAGTTCCAAACAAGTCTGGTCCAAAATGCAACAGCAAGACTAGTTCCTCAATACTGTAATTCTTCAATCTACACTGTGCTGGTTCCCACCTATAAAGCCCCACGCAGCATAGGACTGGATTATTATTGGCCCTCCTTCCAAGGGTTTCTGTCTGTCCCACAACTCCAACAGGGCGGGAACCATGTCATCTTATGGGACCAAGGTGGCATGCCTTTTCCATAATGTTGCCTGCTCTCTGGAAATATATCAACCCTACCCATATTTATATTATTTTTATTCGAAGGATTTATTTGGCCACCTATCTCATATAATGATTCTAACTCACAGCCCATAAAGGAGCCGGTTTGGTCTAGTGGTTAAGGCACCAGGCTAGAAACCAAGAGGCTGTGAGTTCTAGTCCTGCCTTAGCCATGAAAGCCAGCTGGGTGACTTTAGGCCAGTCAGACTTTCAAATCAACCCATCTTACAGGGTTGTTGTGGGGAAAATAAGACAAGGGTGTGTTGGATATGTTAGTCCAGGGGTGTCAAACTCTCATCATCACGTGACATATTGCAATGGGAAACCCTTTGCTAAACTGGGCATGGCCAGTGTGTGACGCATCCAGCCGGGAAGTTTGACAGCCCTGCATTAGTCACTTTGAGATGTTTGTAAAAATAATAAAGGTGGAATATAAATAAATACATAAAAACATAGTTAAAAACAACGTAGGGCTGGTCTTTAAACAACCTGCAAACTTCAGATAGTGCAGAACATACAGAAATAAGAAAACTTAGGGATTTAATGGCTACTGTTATTTGATATGTATTCTATCTTCCTTTCAACCAAAATAATAACTGCCATGCAGAAATCTAATTAGAACAGCCAGACGTAAGCATTTATTTATTTTGCTTTAATATTATCAATCTGAATTTATAGGCTTGTTAATAAAACTGACTTTAACATTTTAACATGACACCCATGCCTCCTTCTGAAGTTCAGGCACCAGACTTTTTTTTTTAGCCAAAGCCTTTTATCCTGTTTTACTGTACAAGAATTAGCTTTTTCAGCAATGAAACAATAGTGACTCTATTCAGGAAGTCCTTGAATATAACTGCAAACATTATGGTAAGAAACATAAAAACTCAGTTGAGAATGAGGGTGATGAAACCCATTAATTTGCCACTTGTGAAATGTTATGGTACGTATGATCAGTTTTCTCTTGTTTAACTCTCAATGTACTTTGGGAGGAGCAAAAAAAAAGTTTTGCCAATTTAGACTCTCAAATTCAGGGTCAGGTTTTTATCAGCTCCAGGGCAAATTCAGGTACCTGAGTTTTAAAGGGAACAATACAATTTATAGTACATTTTATTGTTTTGAATTTGTATTCTGTGCCATTCAGAGCAATAATGGAACAAAGTACTAGTATAAAGTACTAGCTGTCTGGACTTTTTTTCTAAGCCCCATTCAAAATACTATATTGCTGCTTAATTTAAAATGTAAAACAGCGTGCAGGACCCAATAATTGTATCCCGCAGCCAAAGATAACCAAGGAAATGTGGTTTATTGTGATTAAAGGAAGTTTTGCTTTCTCAGTTGTCAGTCAGAACTAATTTTGCAATTATTGATTTCATATTTTTTCATTTACCCAGATGTTTAATTATGGACCAGTGAAGTTGCTGCCATTTTTCATTGATTATAGTATTTTATATTTCTACAATCCTGGTATCCATGAAGGAGAAGTTTAATAAACAGAGAGGCATTTCAAAAATAGTTCACTTTATTGAGCTAGAGGGACTTACTCAAAGCAAGCACTGGGGGGGAAAAGAATAATTTTACCATAATCTCTTTCTATCTAACTAAGCAACCTAAACTGAATCTGAGTTTTACATGTGAATCCCAATAGTAGTACAGATAGTCCTCAACTAACAGTTCACTGAGTGATGGTTTGAAATTACAATGGCATTGAAAAATGTGACTTATGACCATTTTTGATACTTGATTATTGCAGAATCCATGGTCACATGACCAAAATTCAGATGCTTGGCAAAGTGGTATGTATTTATGATGGTTGCAGTGTCCCAAGGTCATGTGATCCCCTTTTGCAATCTTCTGAAAAGCAAAGTCAACGGTCAAGTGTGGTCATAAGTCGAGGACTACCTGTATTATAGTGATTGTTTCCTTCTTCAATTTATTTATACTTAAATAAATAAGATTTAAGGTTATTCTTCAAGGACATTTGTTTAATAAAATTTAAAATGATATCAAACACAGTTAATTCTAGGTTGATGTGACACTGACTGAACCCTATCTGAAGGTGTGAGCACAATCTGAAAACACCACTCTAAAACTTAAGCCATATTTGAGTAAAAATAATCTTAACAATGACTTTTTTCCTTAAAATAAAAGCATTTCATTACAGTATAGCAGGCTACCTATTTTGGGAAGAGGGGATTAGCAGAAAAATATGGGAACATGCACAGGGCAGATTATCGCTGGTGGGGGAGATGTCTTCATTTACGTCAAAGGTCATTTATTTTACAGACAAAAATATACATAGCTTTATTTTTAAAGTTTGTTCCAACATTTCATGAGACATGCAATACATTCACCTCCACAAACATTGCCTGTTTATGGATGGTATTTTGCTCTGAACATGGAAGGCATTATCTATATACACTTTAAAATCAGAATACTTGGAAGAAGACATTTCTTTCACTTAGTGCAGTTTCTCCTCAGCAGCAGAAGACAAAGGTAGATCTATAAAGAGGCATTTAACAATCAAGTCATCGTGGTGATAAACAACAGGATTCTACAGTGGAAAAGTGATCATAGCAGAATTGAATGGACGATATTTGATGCAGAACATGGTTAGTAAAAGTATCTGAAATGTCATCTCATCCCAATTCACATTATCCACGATATCCATCTTCATATTAAGAATCCTTTCATATCACACATGCACCTTAAGGTGCCGGAAGCTTTCTCCAACTTTATTCCTTCCAAATCTGTGAGTCTATAACACCAATCCACTCTACTGAGAATAGCTCATGTAAGCATATTGGGGCATTCTGGCTGGGGAGGAGAAAGAGATTGGGATATCCTATAGAAGTAGGGAATTGAGAAATTAATAAAAATTGACCAGTTGTCTGTGTGATCCAGCTCACATAATGCTGCAATAAATTCTCATTTCTGAACAGAGGTTTCCACCAGCCTAATTCCAATTAACACCATAAAGATTAATGAGATGTCAATTACAAATTATGTAAGATTCCTTGCCACAAGAAAATAATGCTGCTAACACCAGCAAGGCAAATTAAAGTACCAGATAGTGATGTTTAAAAATAGCTACTCTGGCCAACAGCAAAAGACAAATTTTTGTTCTCTATCATATCAAATATGCTAATCTTCATTAACAACAAATCCAAATATTTATTTTTTCTTTGTGCCTCAGTTCTAAAGAGGTTTCTTTAAAGCAAATAAATTTCAAATAAAATTGCTGTGAGTTTCTGGAATCCTAACCTTATTCATCAATTTGTAGCATAAATGATCCTGAATTAATGCCATCATAACAACAGGACAAAGACATTCTGGTTTGTCATTCTTAGTTTATGGAATTTTAAAACCAATTAGCTGTCTCTACATTTGCCTCCTAGCCAGCCTCTATTCAAATAATTTTACCCACCGTTCGCACACTATTAAGGGTGCCCATAATTAATGCATTTTCCACTTAACCTTACAACAAGAACATTAACAACAAAAGCTAGGCATAATGCATGGGCACAAAATGCAAGCTTTTTAGAATGTTTTAGATATGCTATTTTTCTTTTTGCCTTCAAAGTATAGCCACTCCTATATTAGATTATTCTCTTTCTAGGAACATCTTGATTATAATAAAAGAAATTATCATTCTTTTACTTTACTAATCTCACAGGAAACCCTTCAGAAGTCTTCCAAATTCAGGCATTACCAACATCACTAATGCAATTGTCAGCCAAGTGTTACCAAAGGTTTCAGAAAAACCAGGTCCAACATTATCCTTATTAATATGGTCCTAACCAGGAGGCCCAGACCATAACTAATATTATCAATAGATTGTCTTTCATCTAGACCTCATAGTCACTTCAGGTTTGCATTCTATTTATATGCCATCCCAAGCATCAATAGCAAGCTGTCTAAAACAGGCTCCTAAAATATTTCTATTTATTCTTCTACCCTTTTTTATTTTAGAATTTCCATCCAAGCCGTCTTCTCCCTACCCAATCCCGTTTGCACAGAAATGCTGTTGGTCTTACAGTACATCATTCCATAACACTCACTTGGCTACATTCTCATTCTGAAAATTATACAGTGTATGAAACATGCCTGCATGTCAATAAATCACAGTAGTTCAGTAGCACAGCAATGTGTTCCAGAGACCTTTCCTTGCTGGCTACTTTCCTTCCCTCTCCTTCTCTATGTAAGGTCTTTTAAAATGCAATATACTCCCAAGTTCCCTGGGAAGAATTATGAGATGCTCAAAAGGTTCTAGAGTTCTCTCACTTCCATTTCAATCATACAACAGTTGCCCAAAAAGGAAGGAACTATGCTATTGTCCTCCAATTCCAAAGTGAAGGTTACTGCTGGGGATTTGAACTTGTTGGGAATATAAATAATAACTAAATCAAGCCTAAAAATAAAATAAAATGCAAACAAGGCATTCCAACCTTAATTTCAGATTGTTTGTGTGTGGGTGTGTATCCGAAGGAACAGTCAATATTCCTGGTAGAGTGTGCATTTTTATCACGAACAAAAGGTGACAAAAAGTCTAACCATGTAGAGATTTGGAATGCCAAGAATATGAAAAGTCAGCATTTATGCATGTCTGAAATGAAGCTGATCCGTATGTTGTCTCACAAAGATGAGTATTGTCCTTCCAGGAAGACTAGTTTCCAATTCTTTGTTCCATACAGAATTCAAATGTCTTTTTTAAAAAAAACACCTCCAATGAAAGAGAAGACAAATACATTAGAGTTTCAAAAGATTATCTGAATGGAACAATGGGTGCAAAAGAATGTTATTCTTTCTGCCTTTAGGAGTTAATGGCTTTCCATCGATCACTGTCAATACTATTGATGCTGCCCACATGGTACGGCATGGAAGCAACATCGTCCAGGTATGCCGTGGTGTCAATCTGCGTGCTGGAGTAGAAGCCAGAATCCAGCCCTTCTTTTTTGGTTACCCCATAAGCATGGGGAAGATGCACATCGACATCCTCAGGTTCATCCACCTGGCATTTATAGGAGAAGAGGATCTTTGGTTCAGACCTAAAATAATGAGAAAGAAAGGGAGAAGCTCTTCTAGTTCTGGGTAAGGAGAAAATCTATTACACATAATAATCATCTTCTTTTAACGACCCCATAATCCTTTGCTGGGGGGATGGGGAGTCTAGGCAACTGAATAGAGCTAGCAGAGTGTTTAATAGCCGGATGCCCCTCCTGTTGCCAATGCGGAGTTTTGTTCAGCAGATATATTCTCATTGTACCCAGAGAGAGAAATATCTGCCTCTATCTAGGATTGAACTTACAGCCTCCTGATTGTGAGGTGAGAGCTCCAGCTCTAGGCTACCGTACCACTCCTATTACACACAATTCTTGAAAAAAAAATAGCAATCAGCAATATTGTTCGTTTATTGTTTATTTGTATCTTGCCTGTTTGATTATTTTTACAAATAACCCAAGGTGGCAAAGATATCCAACACATGTTCCTCCTATTTTTCCTCACAACAGTCTTGTAAGGTGGATTGGGCTGAGAGAAAGTGACAGGCCCAAAGTTACCAAATGGCTTCCATGGCTTAAGTCAGGACTTGAACTCACAGTTTCCCGCTTTCTAGTCATAACCATTAGACCACACTGGCTTTCCTTTATTGTTCCTTTATTCATAACGACAATCATGAATAATGTTTATTTTTATCTCTTTGGGTTGTGGACACTACCCTGCCTTCTTTTACCTATATTTCAGATGAAAGTTCTGTTGATTTAAGAACCAGCATCGTACTAAATCAAACGCCCAAAATGTCTATTTGAATTAGGGTAAGCTTTGATGTGCTATACCCCTAGTGCTGGGAAAAGAACCTCTGGTATTATCTAGCTTTAACAGGCATATAAATACTTATATCTAACTCATCAAATAATAAAAATAGACTAATGTTTTGCTTGCTCTAAAAATCACACTATGTATATTTTAATTAAAATTAAAACCACCCAGAGTAAACTGTATTGAGTTAAAAATTTAGGAGCAATATAAATTATTTCAAATATTTCTCAATTTCCCCATGTGACCACAAGATGGCAGTCTAAATTCAATAGATATTCTTTTAAAACACTGGCAAAAAGAATTCCTAGTATTTACTAAACCTGTGGATTAGAATCGCTTTATTCTGTTCACCAATTTAGCTAAACTTTTTTTTTTTAAATGGCCTTATTGTCTCCATTTCACAGAGTAACATAATGTTTAAAGTAGTGTTGCTGGCTGGGAAATTTTGGGAATTGAAATGCAAGACTGAGAAACATTGACATAAAGGAAAACTTGAATTTACAGCATTTAGAAACTAGTTGCATTTTTCACCATTTTATCTTAGATTTTCTTTTTAAATTGTAATTAATATATTAATTACATATTAAATTATATAACACAATAACAGAGTTGACAAGGAACCTTGAAGGTTTTCTAGTCCAACCCCCTACTCAGGCAGAAAACCCTATAGCATTTCAGACAAGTCGTTGTCCAATCTCTTCTTAAAAACTTCCAGTGTAACCCAACTATAATATTCTAAATTATGAAATAAAGAATAGATTCAAATGATTCATTTCAGGTTACTCTGCTTCTTTTAAAAAAATATTTTGCTAAAGTTATTTAAAGGTTACTTTAAAAAGTTACGTGATTTTAAACTTTGAGATTATTTTATTGATTTATACAGGTGATCCTCAATTTACAATCATTCATTTAGCAGCAGTTTGAAATTACAACAGTGCTGAAAAAAGGGACTTACAACTGGGCCTCACACTTACAACTAGGCCTCACGTTTATGGCCATTGCAGAGTGCCCTTGGTCATATGATCGAAATTTGAGTGATTGGCCACCTGACAGGCATTTACAGTTGCAGCCTCCTGGTATTATGTGATTGCCATTTTGTGACCTCCCCACCTGGCTTCCAGCAAGCAAAGTCAATGGAGAACCCGTGTTCATTTAATGACTGCATGATTCACTTAACAACTGCAGCGGTTTGCTTAATAACCCTTCAGAAAAGGTTGTAAAATCAGGCGTGACTCACACAGCAACTATGTTTCCATTAAGCAATGGAAATTCTGGTCCAAACTATGGTGGAAAATAGCGGATTACTTGTACCCTTTTTAAATTGCTGTTCTCATTACTGTTGTTGGAAGTTTCAGTTCAATTACTGTCTAGTGAGGAAGTTATTTGTCTGCTCTAGTATAAACTTCCCTGGACACATAACCAAAAAACAAACAAACCCCAAGATCAAGGGACTGTAAAATAAAATAAATGAAAAAGCTTACCCAAAGAAACTTTTCAAAAATGCCACGTAGATGAGTGGAGCAAAAAAGCTGAAGTAGAGGAAGGTGGTGGCATCCACACAGCTGTGAACAGATGAAACACAAAAACACTTAACACCTGCTTCTACACTGCTAACATGCACGCCCCGGGCTCATTTGTCAGGAAGGGGTTGTATTCCTGGACAACAGAGAAGCCAAGAAAGAAGGCTTAGTAAATATATGTTTTCAGAGGGGACGGTTCCCAGGCCCGGCTTCTTCCTTCAAAGGCCTCCAGGCGGTCAAGGTCAAAGTGCCTAAGATACTTTCAAGGTTTCACCACAAAAGGGTCTTTCATCACACATAGTGTTTGCACAGCCTAGGGGAGAAAGGGGTCACACAGTTCAATGACTGTATTAAACCTATCCTCAATAATGCCTAGGGCCCTCAGATCTCTCTCTCTCTCTTTTTGTTACATCATAGCACAGCAATTGCCAGATCAAAATATCCTCAAAACAAATCACAATATTATTCTCTAGCTGTAAGGTTATCTATACCCAACTACTAGGAAATAAATGAATGCTGCTCTTGTGCCACAAAATGAGTAAAAGCACATCCAGTTTCCCTTAAAGCAACATGGGAGGTGGGGTGAGGTGGGGTATCTATACACACAAACACACACACAAAACCATGTTTCTCCGACAATAAGACCGAGTCTTATTTTCTTTTAGACTTGAAAATAAGTACTTGGGCTTATTTTTGAGGAAGATCTTATTTTTTTTGAGGGAGGAGAAGAATGCACCGTTGAACTCACTCAGAAGCCAGGGATCCTGCAGGCATCCCGGGCACATAAAGGCTGCAAAAATCCCCAGGCTTATTTCTGAGGTAGGGGTAATATTAGGCTCAACCCCCCAAAAATTATGGTTGGACTTATTATTGGGGTGGGTCGTGTTTTCTGAGAAGCAGGGTGTGTGTGAGAGTGTGTGTTTGTGGTTTTTCTGTTTGAAGTTTTGTGAAGCTGCCCTATATATATATAAGCTTTAAATTACCTGAAATGAACAAATAAAAAAACCTAATCTTCTCTATGGTGCCCAATCTGCTGCCACCCCAATGCAAGGCTGAGGAAAAAACCATATTTTTAAGGCATTTTTGGAAACAGGTGAGATTCTGTCCCAGGGTGCAGGCCCTGTAACTGAGGGTGGGCGACTATATAAATATTTTAAATAATCAAACACAGTCATGGCAAGGAAGACTGGGGTTCCTTTTGTTTTTTCCTTTACTGGTTTATTTTCCATGAGAAGCTTCATTTGTGAATTCATGCTCAGAACCTTACTTGTGTAGGAGAATAAGCAAAGTCTGATTGCCCGTTCCCACTCCATTTAGTGCCTACTTTGCTTGTGGTTTAAGTTTGTCACTTTCATTTATTTATTATTTATTATTTGTACTTATATCCCGCCTTTCTTCCCCGGTCAAGAGGAACGCAAGGCGGCGTACAACAATATATAAAAACAATTAGCATTAGAAGTTAATAATAAATACATAAACAATAAAAATGTTAAAACAGTACTCTAAAATTCATAATAAAAACACACG
>JANHGC010004159.1:48400-63210 GCA_027560395.1 Boaedon fuliginosus | reverse complement strand
TAAGAATCGCAAAGACCTGATATTTGCACAGTTACATACTAAGATATTAGGCTGTCATATGCCCCCACACTCATTTTCTTATTTCTACTGGAAGACAGCAAAACCAGGAACTTCTCAGCACTTCCTCATATCTTGTCAGTGATTCTGATTCATTTGAGGGGATGAATCAGTTAGGAATCACCTTTAAAAAATTCTTGCATAATAATCTCACAGATTTTGCAGTTTGATAGAGGAGAATATTTGTAGTTCAGTGTTGAAACTGACAACTTTACCTAGTTCTGGGTAATGAATCATCTGCAAGAAAACAACCAAGCTCAGAGACCACAAAGAACCCCTCATTTTAAGGTTCTTGTGGTACATAGAAAAAAGTAGAGTTTCTAGGTATTCACCTTGCAGTGAATAATTTTACATACACACACAAAAAAAACCCTTCAGTGTTATAACAGTGTAGCCATGTTTCAATGTATTCATTATAAGATCTTTGTGTAATATGTGGGTGTATATGTGTAATTTTATTAAGGATTTTAATCACAATATTAAAAGTCTAGAGAGAAGGTGAAAGGTGCAAAGGAGAAGAAAACAGAAACAAAGAAAAAGAAAGAAAAGAAACTTGTGTTTGAAAAAGGCTTGAGAATTCTATATTATGGGCAGCCAGAAAAGCAAATGAATTGTTGAACAAACCAATCCACACTTCTCACTTGAGACACAAACGAAGAGGTTCAAACTCTAACATTTTGTGAGATCCTAAGTTCTCTTAGCTTGTTTGTTTTCTTGCAGATGTTTCATTACCAGACTAGGTAATTTCATCAGTGCACCTACAGTTTGATAATGAAATAAGAAATATTTACAAAATAGAGGAAACTGTAACATGACACTAACTTAAATGAAGGAACAATACAAGATATGTCACAATAACACTGTGTAGAAGAATTTCATGTTTTATATTTTGTATTTGTGTTTGTATGCCTTTTTTCCTTTTTCTCTTTTCTTGATTTGTTTTGAAAAATAAAAAAACTATTTTATAAAAAAAAGAAGAAGAAAAAAGAAAAACAGTTCTTTTACAGGGGAAAAGGGGGGTCATCTTTGGGAGTCGCACTTTTTGCTCTTCTTTTTCCTCTTCAGTGGACCAGACCTGCCTCCGCAACCTAACCTGATCGCTTCTTGTTATTTGCACTGGC
The DNA here is from genome assembly GCA_027560395.1 of Boaedon fuliginosus. NCBI lineage: Eukaryota > Metazoa > Chordata > Lepidosauria > Squamata > Lamprophiidae > Boaedon > Boaedon fuliginosus. Next base: position 62,032 of record JANHGC010004159.1, on the reverse strand, counting down.
CAAATGTTTGGGAGCTTGGCCTAAGGCCGAACACACACAACACTGAGATCAAATTGTCTGCCTGTGCCGCCCCAGGTCCAACGTCACTCAGTTTCAACTAGGGAAAGAGGAGCTGCTAGCCTAAGAAACTCACAAGAAGATTCTCACATGCTCCCTGGACGAAGATGAAAAATTAATGTATTTGCCATGGCAACTACAAGTACAAGAAAGTAGCACGCCACCAGTTAAATTACTCCAGGCTCCCAAGAACATTCTCCCTGCGTGCGAAGTAAAGGGGGAGATCTTTGACTCACTCTTTGGTTCAGCCTACTTAAACAAAGCAGTGCTCAAAGCAACAGGAACCAAATGTCTTGACTTCCTCCCACCGACCTTTATAAAGATAAGAGAAGGACAGAGACAAAGACTTGAGATTTAGGAGTCAGCCCACAGTGATTACTCTCTATTATGGAACAGGATTCACTCCCCATCAAGAGGAGGAAAGGGCCCAGGGCAGAAATGATGGCTTCCATTTGCAATGGCAGATAAAAGAATCCATGGGGGCACCACTGAGGGCACGACGGGGATGGGAAAAGAGCTGTCCCTCAGTAACTTCTGAGTCTGTACTGAAAAAGCAAATCTTCGATGAAAAATCAGCTGGAAATTGTTTCTCTCCACCCAAAAGTCATTTGATGGTTCTGTGGTTCTATCAGACTTCAGAATACCTACCATAAGCCTTCAATGATACCTGCACAGAGCAGAGCACTGCCGACACCTTGAACTAAATTGAGCACAGCAAGAATTCCTGCATAGATATAGAAACTCTTCCTTGCTGGAAAAACACAAGAGACAGAAACAGCAATTTACTGAATGGGTTTTTTTTTTAAAGGGAACACAGTAAAACCCAGCATTGAAAGCACTTGAGCACAAAATGCCCATTTCCCAGCACTTTCCATTTATGATTGGACCATCTTATTATGTGCAATTTTAACATAATTTGAATTTGCTCATTCTCCTACTGCTTCTTCATATTATGGTCTCAAAGGCCATCCTGAATGGCACTCATCCATTTCATTTCTTCCACCGCATTTGAAGGTTAACTTCATTATAAAGCGAACAAAAGACCACAATTATATATTTCATGCTACATGCAACCACAGTTTAAAACTCTAAAACTGAAGGCCGGAAAGGGGGTGTCATTTGAAAACACCCGTGGCACGGCTGCTTCTCTCACCAAGAATGTATTTTACCTGATATGAAATAAAGAAAATCCAAATTAGGTGCTCTGTTGCAGATTTCAAGTGCTACAGGGTTTGCTTTTCCCAGGAAGGGCCTCGCTTTCTCCTCCCCCGTGAAATAACAGGTGCAAAAAACATATCTCAAGCGCAGAAGGCCCTGAGGCCACTAAGCTGGTGACTGCACTTTACGCCAACTTGTATAACTCTCCCCAGATTGGAGAATGCTTTTGTTATCAGTTAGCTCAAGGAAAAATAGATTCAGGGCTACTATAGCAAACTTTCCTGGACCTTTAAAGAAGAAAATGCATGGGTTTGAGCTGCAAGACAGCAGCAGCAGCAGCCTGCCTGCCTTTCGGAACTACAGAAATCCTAACCCTGCAGAACTGGGCAAAATAGACTAGCTTGGAGAGAGAAAAGTTAACTTACATGGCAGAGAAATACGATCCTTCAAGGGAGTTTTGGGAAGCATCACCACAAAGGAATAAACCTATCAGGAAGAGAAACAGCAGGTGGATGGATGTAGAAACTGTTAATAGCAGACAGGGGGGGTATCCAAGATCCTGCCTTATTTTCTTTGGGACTATATTGTATTTATAAGTTATTGATAAGATTTTTAAAAGGCAATACTATTTATCCAGAAAAAATGGCAATGTTCAGGTGCTCAAAAAAGTCTCCTTTCTTACTTACCAGAAAGAAGAAACTGGAGCTGGCAAGCCAGAAATGCCTCCCTCCGTGGCTATAAATATTAAAATCTTCTGCTGAGAGTTGAGCATCAGGATAACGGATTTCCAGAGTTCCCTGAAAATTGATAGATAGCAATGAGAAAAGACGTACTGTAAATGTTTACAAAAACGCTCCTGTTTTCATTCTGAAGTGCTTGAGGAAGAGGCATCACTGAAAAGTCAGCGCTTTGCATCACATCATCTCTCAGCCTCTTTTGCAATTCCGAAGCTTCGGAATATTTGCTGTACCTGGAACAATGTTAGCCTTTGGGTTTAATTCCCAGGATAGAGATAGACACAAATGAGATTCCATTAACGTACTTTAGATTGCTCCCATGTTGCTTGGTGAAATAAAATAAAAAAAGCTGTTATGGTAGAAGAAAATGGCACCTACAACCATCCAAGTAACATTATATATTTAACATACCCCTAACCTTGACCAGTATTTGACAGGAAGTCATAGATTCCCTGATTTTACAACTTCTGTATTTACAATCTAAACCAAACAGAAATCTCAGTTTGGCTGCAAAAGAATCTTTATGGCAGAGAAAATGACATCCTACAAAACAGTCTATTTATTCACTTGTACCTTTGTTTCCAGATTTATATCCTACCACAATTGTACTATGCTCTCAGTAATTCACAATAATAAACGAAGCCCAGTAATCAAACAAAAATAGCTTATAAATACATTAAAACTTTCCAACGTAATATATGGAATCCAAACCCCAAAGTCCCCCAGAAAAACTTTTTTCAGAAACTGATAGCCAGACCTCTAATGGGAGATTCCAGAAAGTCAGCCACATCATGGAAAAACACTTAAGATAGTTTGCCCAACCCCTGCCCCCAGCACCTGAAAATGAGGAACAACTAGCTGCTTCTCCTGACATGATCAAAAGTGTTAGACTAACGGAGGGGACTTTAGCACCAAGAACTGTGCAAGTTAAAACCAGCAGAAAGAACTGGTTGTCCATCAATGAGAAGGGTAGGATGACACTTAGAACCATGATGGTCTTAACTCGCTCTTCTTTCTGGCTTCTTTCTCCTGCACTTTGCACTAATTAATAGAGTCATGGCACCATGCACGATGGCTTAGATATCAAACGCTTATTCTGTGTTTGTATAATTGCTACCTGTGGCCTGAGAATCACTGGCTTCTACCTCAATCTTCTCAACATCTTAAAGTCTGCATGTTAGATGCCTTATTCTTACCAACATTAGACAAGGCAATACAGTAATGAAAGCTTAGTTAGTGCTTCATGCCAAGCCAGCCAGTGTGATTTGTACAGCATGATGTATGCCAGTAGTTTAGTCCATAAACTATAAAACTAACCATGGCTTAGTGCAATTTATCAATTTGGATTCTTGAACTCAAAATAACATCCAAGTAGATTATTCACTTCCCAACTTATTGCAAAATATACCTTAAGACTTAAGTGGTTTCCAGCTTTATTTCACATTAAATCATCTCCTAGAATTTTGCACCAAAGAATTGCCTTTCCTCGAGAACATAACCTAGACAAGCAGGTGTTTCTACCTTAATGATGCTTACCTGTGTCACCGAATAGGCCAACGACAGAACAGTGGTGATACCCAGGACACGTTTGACACTGGATTTGCTCTCCAGGTGGCCTAATTGAATGAAGATCATATTCTTGAGTCAACCCCTGAACAGCTTCGCGGGCCTGTCTCTCACATCAGTCTACTCAGAGATTTTTTTGGCTTCTAAATCCAAGAATCCAGAATTCATTTTAACTATTTACAGATTACAGAAGTGCAAACCTGTAGGTTTACGCAGTGTACTCCTGCTGGCTCAAAATGAGAATAACCACCCATTCTGGATTGGCACTGTATGGAAACCAGGCTATTATAGCCTAGTAAACACCCATGGTTGAAAAACCCATAATGAGTCAATCCCAATAATCCCCATGAACTTTTTATTATATGGACTATGTTATACACTGCAGTTGTGACTAAAGGAATCACATAAGAAGGGAAGGGGATACTGGCCCTTTTTTTTTTTTTTCAAAAGTTTATTAAATTAAAAGCAATACAATTGATAAAAACCATTCAAAAATCAACTATGTACAGCCATTAAGAGTTACTAACATAACTCAATTAACAATAGTGTGTTAATAATAAATATTTCTAACTGTGTGCGGCTATTGTGGTTTTATTTCCATTAACTTTTTGCATCTTATTCCTATATCTCTGTTCTAAACGTAATAATATCTCTCTTCCTATCTGGGATACTGGCCCTTTTAAATGCCTATGTTAAGACGGGTGGCCAATAAAGTTTACAAATAAATAAACAGAACAAGATTGCCCATTAGTGAAGACCAGAGGACACTCAGACCAATCCAGCAATATTGATATTGAATAAAGCGAGCTTCTCCCTTACATTGCCTGATGCACAGATGATCAGCATAAAGTTAAGGTATGAGCATCAACACACTTGAAAACTTAAAATTGTTATATCAGCACACTTTGAAAGATGTCAGGTTTTTCTCCTTCATCCAGATGCACTAAGCTAGAAAACATTGGTTTGTGCATGTAAAGAATACATAATGTACTCTGTCTATCTAACACCAAATAAGTATTTCCTCAAGCTATTCTCAGGATGAAAAGGTAAGGATCAAAGCAGAGTAATTCAAATGCCTTGGGAGAGCAGCCCATGGGACTGGCAGTCTATTTGTATTCCACCTGGCTGCAGAATTGCAAGGAGTCGCAAGGGAGGGACAGGATTAGCTCTTGCTATCTACAGGTAACATCACATGATGATGGTAGCTTCTAGTACAAATCAGTCTTGCATACAGATTTTGTCAAACCATACGCATCATAAAGTCTAACTGTCTAACTATCACACCTTATTCTGAAATACTCTTCCCCAATCTGGTAATCTTCAGGATGTGCTGAACTACAATGCCCATCATCTCCAATATATACATTCCCAAGCTAGAAATGATAAACGTTATAGCCCAGCTCATTGGAGGGCATGAAATTAGCATCTGAAATACTTAGGTGTATATAAAACATTTCAAGTGTGAACTGTTTAAGATTTAAAACATTCTGCTTCTTTGGTTTCAAAATGCCTCATTTCAGGGGAAATTCTATTGTTTTAAGAACAAAATGGACTGTTTCCTTCTTTGGCAAGTGTTTCAAGCTCAAAACCAGATCTCACTCTGTTTCAAGTGTAAAATGCATTTAGAATCTGAAATGATATGAATTTGAAACATTTTGCACATACTTAGAAATAATACATTGCAGAGCCAGTATTTTAATCACAAGTCTTAGATAATCTGAAAGCCCAGTGCCAGGTTTTGGAGCTTCTTCAGCCTTATTTAAAAATGATTCTTTTTTATATATAATCTTTTATTATGTTCAATATAATAATTCCATCTTCAATTGAACAGTGGGTTGTCTGGGTACAAATATCTATGTTTGAAAAACGATTTCATTCATTGTTATATTTTTCCAACATATGAGCTGTATAGTAATCCTCCTTACCAATTGGATATTGTCATCCTGGAGTAGATTCCAGTAGATTAAGACTGGGTGCAGGCTCAAAATTTGGTGAAAAGAAGACTCTTAAAACTAATTTTAAAAAGTTTTGCAATATATATGGAGACACTGCTGCAAGTGTGGGAGGGTGGGCAAGATTTGTTTTCCTTTTAAGGAAATTTAACACTACATATGGCTTATTCTCAGAGTAAGGCAGTGTTTCAAATTTCAGAGCAGGTACTTGGAGGTCTGGTTGAAACCATGAATTCACTAGATGTTGGCCTTTTTGCTCTCTCTTAATCTAACATACACCAGAGTATGGTTGTGAATAGGAAGGGCAATGGTATAGAAATGAAAAATAAATAAAATTTGTGATTTTATAAAAATATGTACTAAGCAGAAATACACTGGAACAGAATCAATAACTTAACAAACTGTTTTAGTCAATAAAAAATAGCAATAGCAATAGCCTTTAGACATATATACTGTCCTATAGTGCTTTACAGAACTATCTAAGTGATTTACAATGTCAGCATATTGCCCGCAACAATCTGGGTCCTCATTTTACTGATCTCAGAAGGATGGAAGACTGAGCCAGTCAAGATCGAATCCTTGGCAGTAGGCAGAGTTAGCCTGCAATATTACATACCACTGTGCCACCATGACTCATTATGTGGATGTCATCTACTACTACTGAATAAATATTTACCTCTTCTTTGAATGCAGGGAATATTGATATTGAAATACTATTCCTTGATTACTGCTTAATTTTGCATTTTACTACCACCTAATATTTTAATTTATAGAAAAGAAAAAAATAAGAGTGTCTACAATACTAAGAAAGACTTCTTACCAAATGCAAGGCCCAAAATCACCATGCTCAGCTCAATAGCCAAAAGGAAAAATCTTGTGATTTCCCACAGGATCTGGAGATGACAACACAGATCAGAGAGCCAAATTCAGCAACCCAAAGAGAGAGTAAATGTGCAGCATTAGTAATTTGAACATTAAAAGATACAAACTCATCATTTTTAAATAAATACATTATACATGTTTCTGCTTATTTAAATAATCACTATCATATACAAGAACTATTGGTAGGATCTGCCTATGATATATATCAACATTGATATCAACAATGATATATCAACACTGATTTCTTTTTTGCACATATGCTATCAACTATAAGTGCTTCTTACCAAATTATTCAGACAGCAATAAATTATTGTTCACTTGGCCACAAAAAGTTGAGAGAGTAAAAGTAATTCTTACTATGTTGCTTTTTTCCTCCAGCTTCAATTACTCAAGAGGATGAACTTCAGCTTTGCACTTCATGTTTTGACACTTCCTTTCAAGTGTTTGTCTTATGCACCAATACCCATAAGTTGCATTAACAACTCATTCTAAATTAGTTATTATTTGCTCACTTCGGGTGAATCTCTCCTATCTCCCAAATGTACCTTGACTATATTTTGACCACTCCTGAATCTCTCCAATAATATCAGGGTGGTAATCTAACTGAAGTGTCCAACTTTTTCTTTGAGAGGTATATGCCAGATACTTGAGCATATCTGTATTATCACATCTGATTATAAGTTAGCATTAAATTCAATACTGAAAGTGGGGAAGGGGAAGGGATCAAATCTGCAGATCCCATCTGCTAAACAGTGTTGGCTGGCGGGCCTGCGGGCAAAAGCCTTCTCTGGGGCAGCACCGGTCCTCTGGAACCAACTCCCCGCAGAGATCCGGACCGCCCCTGGCCTGCTGGCCTTCTGCCGGGCGGTGAAGACCTGGCTCTGCCCGTGGGCTTGGAAATGATGACTCCCTTGTACGAATGGCTGTATGCTTGTTTGAGTAACTGTGTCTTTTTAATAGCTTTTAACTGTATAGTTTTTTATTCTTGTCTTTTTTAATGATGTTATTGTATTTTTATTGTATTTTTATTATGTTGTCAGCCGCCTCGCCTTCCCCTTGATCGGGAAAGAGAGGCGGGGTATAAATTTAATAAATAAAATAAAATAAATAAAATAGATCTACCTTTTAAAATTAAAGCTGATCTCACCTTGTCAGTGACTGTAGCAGCAGTAGAAGCACTGACTGTCATGGAGACAACAGCCCGAGCAATCCCAACCACAGCAACCACAAACACCTGAGAGAAAAAAGCTACGAATTAAGGAAGTGTGTTGTACAGGGCTAACACATAGAGACTACCTTTCTAAAAATAAGAACTTAAGACAGCAGAGAAAAGAAGACACAGGATGTCCTTCTATAAGTGGGAAAGCTATAGAAAAATAAGCATCAGTTTACCTATACTAGATTTTTTTTTCATGAAGGGCTACAGAGATACTTCATGGCTGAGTTTTTTTAAAACACTCAAAAGACATTTCATTATCTTATTCTCTTCTTAATAACATTTCAAAGCACAATGATGCTGATTTATATTTTGACACTATAAATAATGTAGATATCAAGAGTCACTCCCACAAGGTACCAAAAAACTTCTGACCCTAGATATACTCCACAGGTCATCTACTAAAAGAAAAAAAAGAAAAAAAAGAAAAAAAATCTAGAAATAGGAAAAATAAACTATTAAACAATTGGGCTGCTTTTAAACCTAACCTGACCTTTGCTAAAGCCCACCAGACTCATTATTTCATTATTATTTATTGTGTGCCACATTGACATCACATTTTGGTAAAAGCACAAGAGACAAAAATACTAAATATGAAATATAAAGTCTAATATATTATAAACATATATCTAGATTACAAGATAAATGTTTTACTTCATTTGTCACAACCAGGAAATCAACAAAATCTCCATGATAGGCTTTGTTTTGGCACTCTGTCTCTATACATGTAGGTTGGATAGTTTTCCACAGTCACAATTTGGTGATGGCCCACTTATAGCAGAGTGTCTATAGTGCATTTATGACCAGAATCTCAGAAGTCTTGTGGCTCAGCCAATAGATGCCTTGTATCTACAGTTATGACACTTGGGAAAGTCTCTTTAGGCCACACCTAGGTATTTTACAGCCTATGCATCACATCTGGCCCTTTGCTGTCCCTGTTTGGCCTGCAGTGTGGGGGGCAGTGGCCTTTCACAACAGTTCCAATTTCTCATGAAGCCCCTTGGGAAAATTAATTGTCCACCGCCGCTTTAGGCCCCTCAGGCTATCAAGATACACCTGAATACATGCAAGCAATGCCAGATCTCAGAAAGCACTGTCAATTAAGGGAAATTCCTTGCTCAACCTTACTCACCAAAGCACACCAATATATATGCTTTCCGAGTAAGCAGACAGACAGACAGACAGATACACACACACACACACACACACACACACACAGAGAGAGAGAGAGAGAGAGAGAGAGAGAGAGAGAGAGAAATACATGTTGACATTTGTTGGTTACATCTGTACAATATTCACAAACCTGAAGCTTCCTCAGTATATGAGGAAGTATATACTGTATACTTATAGTATATGATGAGTCCCACTACTTCACCCAAGTTGACTCTCCAGTATCCTTTTTAATGCTGCACCGGTAAAATATATCTACTTTCTCTGGAAGATATTCCTGCCTTTCCAATCACTACTGAAATGTTACATTGCTAAGCAATCCTACAACATGCATCCCTACAGAATAAATGCCTCGAATGTCATACACCCAGAAATGCTGCTAAGGCTAATACCAGTAGCTACATTTGACTAACCTCAAATGTAGAAACCTGCATAAATGTCTCACTATGATTTTTACAGCCGATAGTGCTATACACTATATTGCTATATATATATCCAGCAGTCTTAGATGTAATTCCCAAGGGGAAAAATTTAAAAATTGTGTTTAGTGACTGCATCCTGGCAATTCCAAAGCAATACAAGTTTGCCACAGAGCTTCTAAAGTCTCTTTTTGTTTGCCTCAATTTCCTGTTTTTCAATCTCTTATCACTCTGCTGTAGATTACCTATTTTGCTTCCTTCTGAGCCTCTTTAGTCTTTGTTCTGTCCCATGAAGTCATTTCAGTTCTGCAGCTAAGCTTCAGTAAAGGTCTAAACAAGATACGATGCCAAACACCTTTCTTTATTCTGACCTGTGGCTTTTCACTAGAGCTGCACTTACAAATTTTCCATTACACTCCGTTTATACATACTGCAAGCCCGAAAAACAGCACCACGCGCATTTTGCTAAGTAAACAAGTAAATGGCAAAAATGCTCTACAAGAAGCCATCAGTAAGAGGGTATTTGGAAAGCAAGGAGACAGACTTAATCTGTTTCATAAATCCATTTTAAAAAGGGGATCCTACTCAGAAAGCCACTCCCAGAGAAAAATTTCCCAGCAGAAATTCCCAAAGATCTGGCAGAGAAGTAAGTACAATGTCAATAAGAAAAAGAAAACTGAAAGTGTGACAGACTTGTAGGTGAAAGAACTGCAGAGGGAAAAGGAATGACTGTTGCTTGGTTGGATATTATCTGAGAACTCCCTTAATGAGTTCCACTACATCTCTAGTAAATTGACTTTACAGGATGAGAAGCCGTTTCTCTGGGATTAGGACAAGCCTCTTAAACTATTGCCTCTCCCAGAAAGCCTACACATATGCAATTTTGTCCAGTTTTCCTAGGTCAGGGGTCTCCAAACTTGGCAACTTTAAGACTTGTGGACTTCAACTCCCAGTATTCCCCAGACAGCCGGGCTGGTTGAGGAATTCTGGAAGTTGAAGTCCACAAGTCCAAAAGTTGCCAAGCTTGGAGACCTCTGTCCTAGGTGAACAGAATTTCACACCATGTTCAGAGATTGTGATTTCTGAGCTCCTTCTAACCGATTAACTTTTCCACAGAGCAGAAGAAACACTAAGAAAACCCTGTAGTGTTTCCAGGAATACAGCTCCTAATTTATTCCTTGCTCTTCTATTTTAAGTGGAATTTTATACCATCAAGGAAGGTTTGATGAGTTCTATGTTGGAACATGTGCCATGCATGTGTCATACCTAGCAGGTATGACAATAGCCATGCAGGTAAGAAAAGCATGACTCATCTGAGTAAAATAGCTTCTCTCCCGTTAGCCTTCTATGGCTATTGACCCTATAGATTGTTTCACATATCCACTGGCAGAATCAGGTCTTATTCCCCATTGTGCCTAAGGCTAATACAATATCATCCTCTTTCTGCAAGAGGCAAACAAATCCCTTCCTTCCTTATTTTCTGAAGAAGAAATTCTCATGCAGAAGTGGAGAATAAACTGCAAAAAAGAAACACAAAACTGCTTGGGAAACGGGAAGAGAGAGTATCACAAATGCCAAAATAATTGAAGCGTTATCCCAACACACACATACACACACACCCAGACACCCAGAGAGTCAGAGACAGATTCACAAACATATATATCACACAAAATGTAGATTCTTTCAAAGTTAACTGAGTTTTCACTTAGAATAATAATTAGAAGCTTTAAGGCAAGGGTAAGTAAATGTTTTTCTTCTCATTTAAATTCCTCTCTAATCTCCTTGCAACTGTTAACAAGAAATAGCCTTAAAAATGTTGCAAGGTAGAAATTGTCCAACTAAAGGAAAAAATATGCACTTAGCAATTCCCCCTTACAGCCTTCAACTCATTCAGTTAGTAGTAAGCAACCATGACACTGATAGTCAGGGTTTTTGACGTGTCTCTTGGTCTAGGTCAGAAAAGGCAATTTATTTTATTTATTTTATTTTATTTAAATTTATAGGCCGCCCAATCCCGAAGAACTCTGGGTGGCTTATAACATTGGTAAAAACATATAAAAAGTATAAACAATTTAAAATCCCTCTAAAAATTGGTAAATTTTGGTGGGTCAAACTAGTCCAGCCCACCGGAAAAGCCAGATCTTTAGTGCTCTGTGGAAGATTCTCAGGTCTGGGACATTCCAAAACTCTGGAGGTAGATCATTCCAGAGGGTGGGGGCTGCTGCGGAAAAGACCCTCCTCCGTGGAATTGCAGGGGTGCTGGGAGGCAAAGGGTGGCAGGAGGCGGTCTCAGAGGTAACCTGGTCCAATGCCGTGTAGGGCTTTAAAGATAACAACCAGCATCTTGAATTGAACCCAGAAGCCTACTGGGAGCCAGTGCAAGTCGCGCAAGAGTGGTGTGACATGGGTGTATCGGGGAACACCTATGATTGCTTGTGCGGCTGCATTCTGGACCAGTTGAAGCTTCTGAATGCTTTTCAAGGGCAGCCCCAAGTAGAGCGCATTGCACTAATCTAACCATGAGGTGATGAGGGCATGAATGATTATGAGTAATGATTCTCAGTCTAGAAAGGGCCGCAATTGGTGCACCAGGCGAACCTGGGCAAAGGTCCCCCTGGCCCTAGCTGTCAAATGATATTCTAATTTTAGCTGTGGGTCCAGGAGGACACCCAAGTTGCAAACCCTCTCAGAGGGGGTCAATACCTGCCCCCTTATTTCCAATAATGGAAAAAGTTGGATGGTCCAGGAAGTAGGGACCCCGAGCCACTCGGTCTTTTCAGGGTTGAGTTTGAGCCTGTTGTCCCTATCCAGACCCCCACAGCCCTCAGGTCCCAGGACATCACTTCAGCGGCATCTTTGGATTGGTTCTGGGTGGAGATGAACAATTGGGTATCATCAACGTACTGATGATACTGCACCCCGAACCCTCGAATGATCTACCCAGAGGCTTCATGTAGATATTGAATAGGAGCAGCGAGAGGATCGAACCCTGAGACACCCCACATGCTAGGGGCCTCGGGCTCAATCTCTGGCCTCCTACCAGCACTGTCTGCATACTGTCCAAGAGATAGGAGGAGAACCATTGAAGCATGATGCCTCCCACTCCCAACCCCGAGCCACTACGGAAGGATACCATGGTCGATGATATTGAACGCCGCTGAGAGGTCAAGTAGCACCAGGATAGAGGAATTTCCCCTATCTCAGGCTTGCCAGAGATCATCGACCATTGCAACCAAAGTCATCTCAGTACTGTGCCCAGGCCTGAAGCAAGACAGATAATCCACTTCTTCCAAAGATTCATGGACCTGTAGTGCCACCACCTTCTCAACAAACTTCCCTAAAAAGGAAAGGTTGGAGACTGGACAAAAGTTCTTTAATTCAGCTGGGTCCAAGGCAGGTTTCTTGAGGAGGGGCCTCACCACCACCTCCTTCAAGGCAGACAGGAAGAACCCCTCTCTCAAGGAGGCACTTATTAACTGCCTGAACCAGCCTCGTGTCACCTCTCGACTGGTCGAAACCACCCAGGAGGGGCACGGGTCCAATGAACAGGAGAAGGTACTCATAGCTCCCATGGCCTCGTCCACTTCCTCAGGGCCAACCGGATTGAACTCATCCCAAACAATCGTCCCAAACAATTTACCCATCTGTGCCACAACAGGCGCCAATTCCATGAAAATAGAGCCTCCCATGGCCAGGTCCTGAATGCCCAACAGTCGCCAGTGCTCTCGTGTCAGCAGGTCGAAGTCTCTCATGCCCGCTAAGGCCTGGCTCAGGTGCAACGACTCAACGATCCTTCTGATCAGCCTCAAGTTCTCAGTTCTGTCGTACGGCTCTTCCGTGTTCGGTTTCTTTTCCTTGCCGCTCTACGGAAGAAAATATAAACAATGCCACGTACACACCTGGTTATTCAAAACAGTGAGTGTCGGAATACTACACAATTAGAGTTTGGTGCAGATCCATACAGAACTTCCCCCGCCCTCTCAGACTCTGAGATTGGAATCTAGGCCGCAAAAGTCTCCATGAGATAGATGAAACTTTAAATCGTTGATGCTTTAAATCATTGATCCTTGAAGCTTTTTTCCAGCTCAGATCTCGTAGGCCTCTTCTGAGAGACCTGGGGACAAATATGTTCGTTCTGAATCCTTCCCTTTCCAAGGCTCTCCTTGCTTTCCATAGGCTTGTCAGGCTTTTTTTTTTTTAATTACTGGTTTTTGCTCATTAAAGTCAGTTAGCTCCATAATCAGGAGGGTTTGGAGAAACGGAAATGTCTGCCTGCTAAAACTTTCTGCTTTTTGCACCCAGTGCCTTGAAGGGACTGCTTCTGAGTACAGCTCTGGCCTGATCCAATTGAAAGCACCACCCTTTGAGCTATTCTGATGGCTTTTAATTAATTAAGAGCCTCGGTGGCGCAGGGGTTAAATGCAGCACTGCAGTCTCTGCTGACTTGTTCAGCAGGTTGTCAGATCGAATCCCAC
>JANHGC010004159.1:37228-48300 GCA_027560395.1 Boaedon fuliginosus | reverse complement strand
AGATCACGGCGCCATTGCTCGGAAACAAAAACCAGATCGAGTGTGTGTCCATCCCTGTGAGTCGGACCCTGTACTACCTGAGTCACAAGCATGTCTCATTCCCAAATAAAAAAATATATCCTATGTAGAGAGAATTAATGCTGACAGTTGCCAAACACATTACCAACTCCTGAGCCCTTTCTCTAATCTGAAAGGAGCCAAGTGAATATATATCCAGATCCCTCAGATTCTTTGAAAATAAAGTTTGTACTTACCAATATGTAGAATGTAGTAAAAATGGGACTGGAAGTGGCATGGATTTTGGCCCTGGCAGAAGGCAGTTTCCAGAGGAGAAATGCAAAGAAAAGTACATTGGGAACCAATAGCAGAAGGTCCCAGTAACGAACTCTAAAAACAAGACAAAGATACCTTTTTCAAATAGTGCTGTGTCATTTCTTGCAATACAGAGAACCTTGTTCAGAAGAAGAAACAGAAACCATCAATAATAGTATCTCACCTGGATCTGCCTATGTCCTCATACAACAGCACCAAGCATTTGTGTGGGACAGTACTGTTGGTAGCATTAAAAAACACAGGTGTTGTCAGGATGTCAGTTGTTGTCACTGCCGTGGGAGCAGGTGAGTAAGTGGCATTATCCTCCTCAGATAATGGTACTGATGTCACCAATGCTGACATTCTGCCACCGTTCTGAAGAGAGGGAGCCAAAAGGAGATAAAATAAATCTCAAACAATCCTACATGAGGGATTTGTTTCAAAAAATACGCAGGACTTTATCCTGTATTAATGCAAACATTTATCAACTTTTCTCAATCACGTACTTATGGGTTTTGACTGTGTTGGCTAGTAGATCAGGAGAGTAAGACTAATGCATTTGACAAGCAAAAGAGGAGGGAAAGCTATGGGCCCAAAACCAGGTGACACTGGAACAGGAAGCTTATGCCCTTCACAGATGACTGAAATTTGGTCCATATAATATTATTTTTAAAGACTCCCCAGTAGCTGTTAGTGGTACAGAATGAAGGTGGTAGCATGATGGCACATGGACCTCCGACAGCCATGTGAACCTTCTGTTACAGGTGCTACATTGCTTTTCAACAAATTCCAGGGTACAATTCAAAATAGTGGTTTTAATCTTGAAAGTTCTGCATGGCTTGCTTCCTAAATACTTTCTGGACTGTTATTCCAGGTAGAACCAAGTCCTCAGGCAGAACTATACAAGACAGTAAGCTCTCGACAGACTGGGTGTCCTGATAGGCAAGCGTTAGGATTAGTTGGGATTCTCCAGATGTTTATTCTTTGTAGTGGCCGCCTCGAGTTCCCCTGGAAGGGGTGAAGAGAGGCGGGGTATAAATCTAATAAATAAATAAATTTGATGGTCAGCTTTCTTCCAGAAGTTAAATTGGTCTCCAATTCTGGTCTCCTGTCAAAAAGCCATCAAAACAAAGATACTGGAACTTCGTAAGATGATATTTCTAAATACTTCTGAACATTTCTGAATCTGGATGGTGTCACTGGCTCGTTGCAACAATTACTGCAATTGGTTTGAATTTCCTATGTTGTAGCTGTGTTACTTGTTTTAATTTTTTGTTGTACATTGCACATCACTAATCCAATGTTACACAAATGAAATAAACAAACCAGACCTATTTAGTTTCTGCATTACCAAAGTAACTATAGCCCTGGATTCCTAAAATTCAAAGAACACTTTATTCAATGCTCGTTTCAATTTGAATTTATTTTTAACGAACTGCTTTTGCAGTTTTAACCGTTTTCTCACCTTCTCCAGCCTTAGGGAAATAGAATGTAATAGTGACTAGTAGAAGAGAGCAAACTTGTAGCTGTCATGGATATTTCTGGAGCCTTTGGAATTGATTGCTACCATTATGTCAGGAATGCCTTTAAGTCATAGAACCATAGATTTAGAAGACGTCAGTTAGGCATAACCTGGCTGACCTGCTGATGCCTTTGCTCTATGCAAAAAAAAATTAATAAAGCACCTATGACAGATAACTGTCCCAGTGAAGGAGAGTTCACAAATACCGGCAGATGTACTTCAGCACCATCATGTGAGCCAGCTTAAATACAGGTGGTTCTTGACTTACAACAGTCCATTTAGCGACCGTTCAAAGTTATAATGGCACTGAAAAAATGATTTATGACTATTTTTTACACAACTGTTGCAGCATCCCCATGGTCACATGATTAAAATTCTAACACTTGGCAACTGACTCATATTTATGATGGTTGCCGTGTCCCAGGGTCATTTGATCAGCTTTTGTCACCTTCTGACAAGCAAAGTCAAGGGGGGAAGTCAGATTTACTTAATGATCCTGTTACTAACTTAACAACTGCACTGATTCACTTAACAACTGTTTCACATAGCAACAGAAATGTTGGGCTCAATTATGGTTATAAGTCGAGGACTGCCTGTAACTGCCCACCTCTTTCTAAATGACACCATCATTATACAGCTGCAAAATAAATATGTTCTACATTTGCTCTGGGAATTGCGTATGAGTGCTGCAGTTTGACATGCATATATCTCAGTTTTCCCCATCTTTTTAGAGCTATGATCCTTGGAATGATCCTAATAAGTAACCATTGTTGTCTGTTCATGCTTTTTTCAGAAGCTTAGATTATAAATAATGTCTGTAAAATAGTGGCTTGGCATTTATGAAGTGCCCTACTTTATGAATTCTAGGAAAGGGAGTCAATTCGAAATGCCTTATTGAATTCTGAGAAAATCCCAAAGTCCACAAAGGGGAAGAGTCTTCAAATAAAAGATTGACACGGGTGTCAAACTTGATCGTGTCACGCTAAGTATTGCAACGTTTTTTTGCCTTTGCGGAGCCCGGGTAGGCGTGGCCTGCGTATGATGCATCCCGCCCACGGGCCACCAGTTTGACAGCCCTGACACCTCTAATCTATTCCCAGCCATGCATTCATCACCTCTGTCAACTAAAAGAAACTCTTCAAATAAGAGACTCGGTCTGGTTCATATATTTGGAATTACTGAATAAACTTCAAACAGCGAGAATCACATGCCACGCTAGTTTACAAACCACAGTGACTTTTATGATACATGAAATGAAAATCAAAGAAATCACATTATATGACTTAGCACCATCTGTGAATCCAGTCTCTAGCTGCAAGCTTCTATAACAAAGGTTTGTCATGGCTTAACCTTGTAACAAAATAGGTGAAGGGCAGTCAACAATAAAGAAAATCTAAATCTTTAGCAACCAGTGGTCTGCAAACCAACTCCAGGGTGTTTTCTGGCTTTTCATGCTACAATCTATATGTGAAAAAGTGCATAATAAAAGCACGGTTTGTGGCTGATTAGCAACTCTCCTTGAGGAGATGGAAATAAACCTTCTCCCATTAAAATAAAATAAGGTGAAACTGGATAATCCATAAAAAGGCCAAAGTTTGTAGGTAAGAAGTGCAGTTTTTAACAAATATATTGATGATAATATAATAAACAATGTTTCTACCTCAAATATGTTCTAACGTTTCTATTACAAAAGCAGAAAATTCTTCATACAGAAGATCAGCATTGGACTATGATCTGGAAGGCTGATGCACACAATTTTTAACCAATAGTCAGTTTGGACATCTTGCTGGGTTGTTAAATAGAATGAGCCTTCTCCCTTTCCTTAGTATCCCTTGGGAATCATGAACGCTAATTATGGCTGAATCAGAAAGCCACAGGTATCACTCAGTAAGAAAATAAGTCAAGAACTTCAAGCTAGTAGTTGTGATTAGATTTTTTTTTTTCATCTGAACCAGAAGACTATAATTAACATAAGACATTTATCTTACAACAATTCAGCCTTGGAGACATAAAGCCATGCACAGCTTATTTTTTTATGTCTTGTGAATTCGTCGGCTTTAAACTGGCTTCCCATATGGCTAAAATTGTACTTTATTTGCAGAGGTTGCCATAGTTGTATGTAACAAAGATATAAAGCTAGCGATGGCATTCCTCTTACCCTTGGCTGTCTTAAACAAAGAAACTTTGCCCTGAATTCACAGCTGAAACAAGGTCATAATCACACTTGTCAAACAACTTTTACAATGATTAGGCCACACTGCAAGTCTAAGGTCCTTCCCTGTTCCCTCCTCCACTTTTTGAAATGAAAAACAACTGCTAAAGCAACAGAAATTACTTTTAATTAAGCATACTGTTTCCAAGTCTAAATAAGCAATGTACAATAATGCTCTTATAATACAAACAAACCTAGAAGATGTGATTAACATCAGATATTTATTTTTACATTTCAATTATTTGAAGACACCTATACACTTGTTGAAAGTAGAGTGCCAATTTTTAATATAAAGAAACATAAAGATCAGAATTTAGTTTCTACCTTTAAAAATTAGGTCAGTGCTTCTTCTAGAAAAACTCCTTTATGATCACTAAGTGCTTCTTGAATTGCTCTCGTTTGTGGACTGGGCATCTACAAATGAATTTCTTCTCTCTCCTTTTCTTGAGGCGCTACAACATAAATAAAAATTAATTAATCATGCCTACATATTTTTAAGAGTCTCAAAGGCTAATTTACATAAGCTAATTATATTTAGTTAAGCCTAATAACCTATTTTATTACTGATTCTATCTAAAGATTTTCCTAAGAAATCAGCAGGGTTGCCTGATTTTTCTCCAGTAATACTTTCAATGTCTCCTTTGTATGTTTTGCTGATTAAGTGAATCAGTAGCCCAAATCACCAGTGATGCACCCACTTGTATCAAAGTAACAAATACAGTAATGTCTAGTTTCCAAGAAAGCACATTCTTCAGCAAGAATATGTATAAACCATTGTCTCTCAGCTAAACTTAAAACAACCTTCAGTAGTAATTGCTTATTAAGAACTCTTCCTATGTTGTTGCTCTTTCTCAACACTATTCAGCTTGTTAAGTAACTAAGCATTATACAAGCACCAAGTTAGAGTTGCCATCTGAATCATATTTGATTGAATAAGCCCACATTTTAGGGTATTTATTCTCCCAAGGCAATTACCAACATATGATAAGATCACAAATTATTAAAGTAAAAAAAAAGAAACAATATAAAAAAGGAGCAAATGTTGTAAGCCGCCCAGAGTCCTTCGGGAATTGGGCTGCGTAAAATGTAATAAATAAAATAAAAATAAAATAAATGAACATAGTCATTAAAATACTGGATTATAAAATTGCTTGTTGGAACAGCAAAATTATTAGGGCTCCCTTAAAAATCTTGTATGTGTTTCCATGGCCCATTGAACCACAGACTACTTCTTCTCATTTATGGTTTGTTCATAACCCCGAAAACAGCAGCAAGTAGCGCAGGAGAAAATCTGAAAGACTTTTCCCAGAGAAATACAAAAAATGAACAATGCATAACAAAAGGGGTCCAATCTGCTGGTATTTCAGAATCCAATTACTCTCAATGAGTCGAGGCACTCATTTTAAGACCAGAGGTGCCTTTGAAACAGTCTTGACTCCCAGTGACTGTCTGGAAAAGGCCCTGAGGGCATCCTTGGCAAGGTTTTTTTGGAAATGGTTTGTCCTTGCCTTTTTCCTGGGGTTGAGAATGAATGATTAGCTGAAGGTCACTCAGCTGGCTTCCTGCCTAAGGTAGGACTAGAACTCGAAGTTCCTAGCTTGTTGCTTGAACCACTATAACTAAACTGGCTCTCTGATAAATAAACACACATAAATAAAAACTGTCCAGAAATATTTTCAGGTTAACACTTTAAATTTGCCAAAGAAATTAGTAAGCCAGCAATGAAGCTGGTATACAAGAAGTGAAATAGGCGTCAAATGCATTATTCCTCTTACGATTTAGGCAAATGTTCCATCATTCTTTGTATTTTGCTCCAACTAGAATTACAGTTAAAAGATTCATATTTTCTTGGTAAGTTAAAACATGTTCCTCTGAAAATCCCAGACTCCATTTCAGAGGAAACTTACTTACTGATAAATTCTTGAAATAAACAGTCATGCTAATACACTGAAAAAGAAAGAGAAGTCTTTTATCTGACCACGACATTCATATCTCACTCACTCAAATGAACTTCCTCATTTTATCCAAGGGCAAGCCCATGTGACTTAACTTTTTCAGTCTCACAACAAGCATCTGTTCGGTAAGAACTGGTGGGGACCACAAAACAAAGTAACAAAAAATGAAAAAGCTAAATTGCTCTGGGATTTTAGAATTCAAACGGGCAGATATTGCCACGTAATACTGCAGACTTAACAATTATTTATTAAAAAAAGGCAAAAAAGATTGGACAGCGGATGTTACAATACCTGGAAACACCAGAAAAGAACTGGAGAAAAATAAAAAAAATACAAAGGACTGCAAATAGAAGTAGAATGACTGTGGCAGAAGAAAGCCAATATAGTACCAACAGCAACAGGTGCCTTGGGTGGAATCCCAAATTTCGGGTGCACTGCTTGAATACGATCATTATTGACAAAATCAACTTCACTCAATTGGCAAAGATAGCTTTACCTAGGACAGTTTTTGTCTTGTGACAGTGATATTTAACACTGTCAAATATTTGCCTCCTTCAGGTCCTCGAGAAGGGCTCGATGGGTGGATAAAAGTGTCAAATCTAATCTAAATGTCTAGCTGACTGTGCAATGAAATATAATCATAATAATAATAAAATCCACTATTGGTCAATTGCAAAAGGTTGTTTTACTAGGAACAGTTTACATCCTGTGATACCACAAAACATCATCATCCCTTAACAATCCCTGGTCTTTGGAAAGGACTTAATAAGTGAATAAAAATGCCAAATCCAGTCTGAACATCTGGTTGATTGTGTGACAAACCATAAGTAACAGAAGTGAAGCTCAACTAATGAATTGCTTCATTACACTAACTGCACAACCTTATGCATGTTTACTGGAAACAAGTCTCACGGTAACCCATAGAAAGACTGCTTAGAGTGCAACCATTTAAGTTTTCAGAAAGATTTAACTTGTTGCTTTAGAGACAATTCTACTCTATCTCAAGATTATCATCTAAGTACATTTGCTGCAGTTTAAGCAACAGTAGGAATTTTGAAGTACTGTAGATGCATTTCAATCTGTATCAATGCGCATATTTTACTGGTCGTCCATAAATTCAATCTTTCTCAACCTTGGCAACTTTAAGTTGTGCAGGTAGTCCTTGACTTACGACCAGAATTTCTGGTCCTGGCATTTACTTTGCTTGTCAGAAGGTCGCAAAAGGCGATCACATGACCCTGGCACACTGCAACCGTCATAAATATAAACCAGTTGCCAAGCATCTGAATTTTTATCTTGTGACCATGGGATGCTGCAATGGTTGTGTGTGAAAAATGGTCATGTCACTTTTTCAGTGCTGTTGTAACTACAGTCACTAAATGAACAGTTTTAAGTTGAGGATTACCTATATAGACATCAATTCCCAGGATTCTTTCTGGGAAATTCCGGGAACTGGAGTCCACATATCTTAAAATTGCTACTCACACTGCAGCCATAATACAATACAAAATAAATTAAATCTGGCATCCACAATGTGCATTTATGATAGGTTTGCAATGCATTAGGCATCTCATTAATTTCATTTCCATGAAGTAACAGCAGTTCAACAATGGAACCAATTACTCAGGCTCGCGATCTTTTCTTCATTGGATGTGTGCTCTCAGAGGGTGGGCAGCATCTGTCTTGAGTGCTTTAATTTGGATTTCTGCATTAAGCAGGAAATTAAATTCAATAGCCTATCTGGTCGTTTTGACTCTACGATTCCACTATCTCAGTTCATCCCCCTTAGAGTTTGTTTTCCTTCTGCGTGTATATGCCAAGGTCTTGAGTGATAGCCTTTTGAGAGGATCTGCCTTAATAATCTGCCTTGACCGGTGAAGAGAGGCGGTGTATAAATCTAATAAATAAATAAATAAATAAATAAATAAATAAATAAATAAATAAATAAATAAATAAAATGTCATAATTAGTAGTGCTACCTGATTATAACAAAAAAAAACCTACAAACATTTTCAACAATTCTTAACATTTTTATAGAATCTTAGGAGCATAAAGCATACTGATAAGTTATTTTAGAAAGTGTTAATTAAAAAAAACCAAATTCTTACATACTATGACACATATTTCAGAAACATACATATTGTTCACAATTCTCCTGTTACTTTAACAGGAAAAATTTAGTACACTTGAAGCCTCCATTTGAGGAAGTAATTTTCCACTAATAATTTACAAACATACGTGTTTGGGTGTATATACAAAAAAATAATATTAACATCAGACCAACAATCAAGCAGTAAATGATATTCCAATCAAGGAACTGTCAACAAGTTAACAGTAAGTAGCCCAATCAAAAAACCACCAAGATCACTCCCACCAACGCTGACAGGGCAAAATATAAATCATAAAATATAAAACAAGAGCAAACCCCACTTCCTACCTGTACTGATGATGTTACCTAGTTTGGGTAATGAAACAACTGGAGAAAAAACAACCAAGCTCAGAAAGCATCAAGGATCCCTCAATACACACACACACACACACACACACACACACATCAATGCTAATTCTATAGACCATTATAGGCTGCTCTCTTCATATCAGCATTAAAGAACAATGCCCAAATATAATTGCTTTGAATCACTATTATATCCTCAGTCCAGAAAAAGGCCACTTGTATGAAAGAAGCAGATGTCTTTCAGTGTACACTTTTCTAGGAAAATAGATGAGAACACGATCTGTACAGGTAACAAGAATAGCACAAAACAAATACTAGCATTTATTCCTGTCATTACAGCAGTAGAGAACAGTACAGTGTTTAATATAAGATGTACTAATATGCCACAGAAGAAAATGATATAGCAAAGAAAATACCTGAAAGTCAGGGGGAAATTGTATGAAACATGTTATGCATGCATTAAATTTAGAAACTTAATAAGGAATATCCTTTTAAAGCAACATTTATTTTAAATTAGCCCAATAGTTATTCAATTTATAATTTCTGTTTAGAATTTTCTGATAGGTAGGCATACACAAAATGGAACATAGTAACTATTGCCTTAGTACCAATACCATTTCATATTCAAAAGTATTTTTACATACTTCTGCACTCTTCCTTGTCTGCCTTTCTAAAACAACCTGCAACTTTAATACTTGTTATAAAGAAGTCTTATGTCTTAAGAGTATTGTCTTAAGAATGCAAGTTAAATATTTGAATCCCAAGCAACACTGGAATTTTCTCAAAACAATATTGTGTTCTGTTGAAACTCTTTCTCACTATCGGTTCCAAATCCTCACTTTAGCAAAAGTCTCAAGGGGAAAGATGGCTTGACAGCTTTGCAGCTCCTACCTCATAAGACCAATTATGTTTTTAGTTCATGTGTGACCATGTTGGCAAAAGAGTGAGAAAACACTATTTCTCACTCCTTTATTTACTCAGTCTATATATACTCAATATAGTTCAAGAGAAGCTGGATGGAGAAGATCAGTGTGGTTTTAAAATGGTTGAAGAAACCTCAGTAAAATAAAAACTATATTAATGACACTACTCTGATATCTGAAAATGCAATAATTTCCAAACTCTAGAATAAGAGTCAGGGACACAGTGAATAAATGGGACAAAATAGGGATAAAAATTAAACATAAAAAGGACCGAATTAATGAGAATAGGTACAACCAACTTTAAAACTCATACTGAAGATAGTGAAGTGGTAGATACCTTCTGTCTCTTAAAACCAACTGTCAACAGTAAAGGAAGAAGCAATCAAGAAATATGCTGCAGTCTAGCCAGCTCGAGTTCTACCTGACCGGGGAAGAGAGGCAGAGTATAACTCGGAATAAATAAATAAATAAATAAATAAATAAATAAATAAATAAATAAATAAATAAATAAATAAATAGTACTCAGTAGACCAATCAAAAAGACTTGCAGAAAATATTCAGATGTTGTGATATATTTATACCTCCAAAGATCAGTATAATACAAGCAATTGTATTCCCTCTGATACTCTATGGAAGCGAAAATTGGACTTTGAAGAAGCAGGATAATAAGACTATTGACACTCTTGAACTTTGGAATTGGAGAAGACTCCTGAGAATACTCTGAACAGCCGCAAAAACAATTAAGTAATCACTGAAGAAATCAACCCAGAGTTCTCCCTCGAGGTTCAAATGCCCAAGCTCAATTTAATCCGTTTCAGAACTATTATGTAAAGACACAGCTTTCTGGAGAAGACTTTCATGCTTGGAAAACTGAAAAAAAGAGAAGAGAATGACTAGCAGCAAGGTGGAGGGACTCGATGAGTAGCGATGAGTGCACTATTGAAGGATCTGAAGGACCAGATTTAGAACAAAATGTCATGGAGATCTATGCAGTTGCTAAGAGCCAATATCAACTTGACGGCACATAACCAATCAATAATCAGAACAATGCACACAAGCTAAATGTGATTTAAGGGTTAGATTACTAGCACTAGGTATAAATTATTTTTGAGTACTGGTCTTCATAAATCTCAACAAAATTTCATTTTCTACAATATCCTAGAGGAACATGAGGCAATTTCTCACTATGTGTTTGTTAAGAAGTCATGCAAGTATAAAAGACTGAACACATTTCAGAATCGTGAAAGGTTTCCTCTGAGTATTTTGAATTGTTTTCTTAAAACAAAAATGAAAGTGTTTCGGGTTCCAAATGTGATTGAAATAGAATTAATTACAGGCTTGTGAATGAAGTTGCTATGTATACTTCAGTATAATCGAGCAAAATAAAAGCTCAAAGCAAGCACTCGATCGTTAATAAAAGGCCTTCTATCCCAAATTGGGGGGAGGGGAGATAATCAATGCTTTATAACTAGCATACAGCATGCCCTAACCATTTTTTGGGTGGCAAAGGTGAAAGCTTTTGCATCAGTCCTTGACTGGTGAGGGTTGGCCAATCCCGGTGGTGTCTGGGAGAGGCAGATATGGCAGGAGCCGAGGGGGGCACCATTGTACGGTGGTTCTCCTCCTACCTCTTGGGCCGTACCCAGTCGGTGTTGGTGGGGGGAACAGAGGTCGAACCCGAGAGCCCTGCCTT
>JANHGC010004158.1:16251-28322 GCA_027560395.1 Boaedon fuliginosus | reverse complement strand
AAGAAGAAGAAGAAGAAGAAGAAGACGAAGAAGAAGAAGAAGAAGAAGAAGAAGAAGAAGAAGAAGAAGAAGAAGATGTATGTTGCTCGGAATTTCCTAATGGTGACAACAATTAACCAGTGGAACAGCTTGCCTCTAGAAGTTGTGGGTGCTCCAACACTGGAGGTTTTGAAGGAGAGATTGGGCAACCATTTGTTTGTAATGATATAGGGTTTCCTGCCCAAGCAGGGGGTTGGGCTAGAAGACCTCCAAGGTCCTTCTGTAATTAGCTTATTCTGAATAGCCCTGATGCTGTTGCCCGTTGATGCTCGCTCTGAATAAGCTAATGAGGACAAAATAGTCCCACTTTTCTAATGGTGCAGAATGGATAATTTGGCTGCCCCTCCTTCCCACCCCCCCGTTTCTGTCTGTGTGCTTTGTCTGCTTCTGGGTGTCGTCAGCCGAATGCAATAGACCGAGGCCCACTTAAGACAGCAACGGGGAAAATCGCTTCCACCCACAAAGCAATTATTGAAAACGAGGGAGTTGAACTGCACAAAGCTATTGAATATTGCGACATTAAGGCGCATAATGGACATCAGTGAATGTCGATAAGCCCATTATTTAAACAAAGGTGGTAGCTTGGCCCCTATTTTTAAACCCTTAAATAAAGAGATTAAATTGATTTAGTTTAAAATTCAGGGCAATAAATCTTATTGTTATCTTGGGGAGGGAGGGAAGGAAGGAAGGAAAAGGAAGGTAGGAAGATAGGAAGATAGAAAGGTAGGAAGGTAGGAAGGTAGGAAGGTAGGAAGGTAGGAAGGAAGGAAGGAAGGAAGGAAGGAAGGAAGGAAGGAAGGAAGGAAGGAAGGAAGGAAGGGGAAATTAGTGCCAGAAAATGTGGATTTGAGATCTGTGTTTTTTATAATGCTTGGGATACCCCACAACTTTCATTCTACACATAATTTACCTCCAGGGTTCTCGGCTTGTGATGTTGTTCTCCCTGTTAACTTCCTACCAACAGAGGCTGCGTGCCCCCCAGGGCTAACTAGCAGGCGTAAATCAATAATGGAACTTTAGCTGGCAAGATTTGCCTATTGATTTCCACCTGTTGCAGCCGTCCTTAATGAAGCTGGTTCCAGGCCGTTGCTAGGAAAAGCCATCAATCCTCAGCCTCAATAGCACTGGATACGTCTGGCCGCAGGTAATTCACGGGGCCTTTTAGGTACCTCAACCACTCCAATGTCTAACTTTCCAACCTTGGAACGGGGTGTTTACATACGACGGGGCAGCTTACTCCAAGATCTTCTGCTTCGTGAAGCAGTCCAACTGTGGCTCTCCTACTCTTTCCACCGCCCTGAAGTTAATATCCACTGCACTATTCAGACACCAACGCCTGCCTTCATGTGTACAGGGAGTCCTCAACTTACAACAGTTTGTTTGGTGACCAAAGTTACAACAACACTGAAAAAAGTGTCTTATTACGACCATTTCTCACTGTTACCACCTTTTGTAGCATCCCCATGATGGTGTGATCAAAATTCAGATGCTTGGCCACTGGTTCGTTCTTACGACCGTTGCTGTGTCCCAAAATCACATGATCAACATTTCAGATCTTCTGACAAGCAAAGTCAACGAGGAAATCGCTTGGGAAGATTGAAAATGGCAACCACGTGCCCTCGGGAGGCTGCAACCTTGACAAATACATGCACGCTGGCTAAGTGTGCAAGTTTTAATCATGTGATGCATGATGCCGCAATGGTGATAAGTCCCTTTTTTCCGGGTCATCATAAACTTCAGTTGTTAAAAGAATAATTGTAAGTCAAGGACTACCTGTAATTCATAGAGGCCTTAGAAGAAGGCATGACACTCCATGGTTTAGGAGGGGGCAAGATTCACACCCAGAGGCTATTAAATCCTAATCCTCTGCCCTTCACAATCTGTATTTTAAGGCAAGGATCTCACTCTGTACAATGGGTGGTCTGGCCAAGTTTTGAATTGACATTTATTATTATTTATTTATTTATTTATATTTATACCCTGCCTCATTTCCTGGGTCAGGGGAACTCGAGGCGGCCAACAACAATATAAAACAATAAATACAGTCTAAAATCCAAACAGCACACAGTCTACAATCAATCGGCATTTCCAAACATTTCAAGGGAAGGATGGTCAGGTCCAGGCCTGCCGAAAAAGCCAAGTTTTTGTGGCCTTCCAGAAAGCCGGCAAAGTGGGAATGAACCTAATCTCTGCGGGAAGTTGATTCCAAAGGGCTGGCGCTGCCACAGTGAAGGCTTTAGCACGGGGGCCCGCCAGCCGGCATTGCTTGGCTGACACGACCCATAGCATGCCAACTCCGTGGGATCTAACCGGGTGCTGTGAGGCACAAGGCGGCAGCAGGCGGTCTCAAAGGTACCCCGCTCCTAAGCCATGTACGGCTTTAAACGTTGTTACTAGCACCTTGAATTGCATCCAGAAGACTACTGGCAACCAATGCAGCTCACGGAGGATAGGTGTTATGTGGGTATACCGAGGCATCCCATTAATTAAGCCGCCTAGAGTTCCCTTGATTGGGGAAATGAGGCGGGATATAAATATAAATAAATAAATAAATAAAATCACTTGCGCAGCCGCATTTTATACCAGTTGAAGTCTCCGAATGCTCTTCAGGGACAGCCCCATGTAGAGCGTGTTACAGTAGTCCAAATTTTAGTAAAGAAAACAAATAATAGGTCAAGAATTCAACAAATGGCTTGTGATGTCACTAACTCCAGTATGACTCACCTGCCCATGCAGCAGATGTCCATCCATAACAAAGGTAGAACTTGACCTTTGACCCGCAGTGAAGCAGCGGTGCTGCCACCCAATCGAAATGCAGCGTCATTGGCCAATTGGAACACAGCAGCGTCATCGGCCAATTGGAACGCAACAGTGTCGTCAGCCAATCATGATAGACCACTACCATCATTTATAGACGAGTGACAGTTACGATCACACAGTATGCCCATACCATCAAACAGAGAACATCGGCCAAAAGATGACGAATGTGATTTCGTTGAAACGCCACTACTATCTTTCTGAAGACATACTAACGATTACATGGGAAGAAACCCAAGGCACCAACTTTGTATATACAAACACCCGCGAAAACCTACGAAGACACACTCACACAGGAAGTCCTCAACTTCCCACCATTCGTTTAGTGACTGTTCAAAGTTACAATGTCACTGAAAAAAGTGACAACCATTCTTCTTTAACCACCATCACAGCATCCCCATGATTAGGTCATCATCATTGAAGCACTTGGCCACCTGCATGCCTTTAGGAGGGTGGTAGCAGCTTCCTGGGGTCCTGTGGTCACCACTTGATACCTTTCCAGCTGCCTTCTGACCAGCAAAGTCAATCAATGGTCCCCTTGGCTCCAAGGCATCTGATCCTCTGCTGCCCCTGTGTGCTGGGCTGCCTCTGAGGTCTCTCTCCATCATCTGCACCATGGGTCCTCCTGTCCCGCATGGCCCTGCTGCTTCTAGGGACCTGGTGCTTAGGAATGACTAACCTGGCTTTGGCTCTCTGTGCCTATTTTGCTCTGGGATTATTCCAGTCCATGACCCATGTTTGCCATAGTTTAAGATTTGATAGATTATTGTGCTAACTTTAACCACAATGTGCAGTAAGTAAGAGAAATACATTCAGAACTTCAGATGTTACCTAAAAGTTGGGATGAAGTCCAAAGGTCACTAGTTGTATTATTTGGTCTGTAGTAGACTTTGTCCAGTAGTACTGGACGTCCTTCATCAAAGAAGTACGAGCACAGAGTTGCTATAGAGGAGATGGGCCCTCCAGTGTTGTACCTACGGAGGCACAGAAGATGCTTTGAGAAGTACGCATTGATGAGGAAACCTGACAGTAGGGACCCCTACATTACCACAACTTCTCATCTCTGGTCCCCCCAAAGCAGTTTGAAAATGACCCACAATTGAATCTTGAAATGGTCAGAACAAAAATGTCTTGATTGCCATAAAAAGAACCCCACAGACAGAATTCTAACTCTTTGATTCCATATAACAGTCATATGACTTTTTCTAGCCCCGATCTCATAATCCAACTCCAGTTAAAAGAGAAATTAGCTATTTGTTTTGCAATTCCCCATACCTGTTCTTATGCCCTGATTAAAAAAAAATAGTCTGCTTACATATTTAAATAAGTCATCAAGTCACAACTTAGAAAGATTTGAAATCCTGGAACGCAGGTCTGTCTAGAAACTCTACAAAACCACTTAAAGATTAGTAATTAGTTTTATTATTCCAATATTGTTTTGGAAGAAACTGTCAGATTTCAGATGATGTCATGGGAGCCCAAAGGGGCCCTACTAGTTCTGAATGGCTGCAACATCCTTATGAGAAAATGCCAAGACCACCTGAAGTCTAGCAAAAGTGGCCGAACAAGACGTGCTAGGGCTGCAGCACTTTTCATGCGCCCAGAAAAAAGGCCCAGAAGGAGATGTGGCTCCTGCAATTCAACCTATGTTTTATATTGATAAGAAGGCTTTCTAGAAACCGGCTGTATAACATCAGATATCCTGATTGTGCTGGGTTTGTGCTTTGTGAAGGGCTGCAATTGCATTAAGGAAAACATTGCTGTGTCTTCCCACTGATTTATTTCAAGGAGATTGGAGCTTCTGTACCTGGATCACACATATTTTGGGGTAGGTTCCAGGAGGTCAAAGCTTGGGTGTATTGTTATTATACCCTCTGTCCCGGTATCCAACCTCCAACCTTGCATTTATCTTGAAGGGTAGATAAATACATTTTCTCCTGCAAAGGAACGCATAGCTAATAATCTGGTCAGTGATGGCTTCTCAAGATACACTGCATTATGCTGGACCCAGAAATTGGGCCCAGGTATTTGACAAATACCTCTATAGCATACCATATATTTTGGAAGTTTTATCTTCATTGCTTATTAGGGCAGATTATTTACCTCATGTCGATGATTAGTGCGTTAGTGTGGACAACCTTCCGGATCTGTTCCACCATCAGCTCAGAGAATTGAGGCCAAAGCTCACTCTCCCCAAATGTATCAATTCTGAGGTAACCAACATTATTCTCAAACACTTTGGTTTGGAACGAAAACTTAATGTGGTCTTCTAACATTTCTGAGGAAAGAATCTGAAATATTTTTTTAAAAAAATAAGTAATTAATTTTCAAGAACAACACAAGAAATGTGGGAATCCACATTGCATTAAAATAACATATCTTGCATTTAGTGAATTGGGGTGATCAGGCCTGAAACCCTTTCTCAAATTAGTCAAAATTCCTCAGTCATCGTCATAGCACTATGACAAGAATAAATAAGTCAATGGAAATCACGCGAACTAAAGTTTATTTAATGTCCTTTCTAATTTGTACTTTAATGAAATGATTATCAGGAACTAGTCATACTGGGCTCTCTGAGACAAGTCTGTTAAAATTATTTTATAATTTTTAAAATATTTTATTTATAGTAAGCACACTGCTTGATTAAAAACGAAATCAGAATGTAGTACTATACCACCAACCTGTTAAGCTGTGTTAGATGCTAACTTCCTACAGCTATGCACACATAATTTCAATTTATAGCTCAGTTAACCACCAGCACAATTCAAGTAAAGTTGCAAGTTGAAAAATAAGATTTAAAATGTGAGATAAAATATTAATAACACAATGAGACTCCTAGGACAATAGAGTATGGTTACCCATTATCAGTATCTACAACCGTACACTCAAGATTATAAGTGAATATTATAAGTGGAAAGGCTGCATCATTGCCAATACTATAATTAGAGTAAAAGTAAAACTAAAATTCATGGAGCTACATAGTTAATTATAAATACAATTATGATAGTAAAATCTAGAAGTCACTATGATACTTACTAATTAACTTAGCTTCTAAATGCCTGTCCTAGTTTTCATCTTGCTAAAAAAATTAAAGGCATAAAGACAAAAACCAAAACTACCTAGGAAAAGCAATAATAAGTTAATGTAACCAAGCACAGTAAACTAAGTAATATGAACTTAGCTGAGGGTGTAAAGTTAGGAGCGTGCTACTTGAACGAATCCAGTTCTTGAGGCAAATCCAAAGAGATTTATCCCATCCTAGTAAATATGAACTCTCTATTCACACAGCTTTTAGGTCAGTGGATAATGAAACAAGCTAATGGGCACTTACTTGCATGGGCATGATCCCTGGAATATGGTTGCGCAAGTGCTCAGGAACATGGGTTATTTTCAAGTGTTTATCTCCAGAAAGAGCTTTTAGGTCCGCTGCAATTTTTTCAGCAAGCTTCATTTCACAATTGATCTTCTGGTACGTGTCTCTTTTGGCATCCTCAGAAAGTTTGTCTGCTACCAGAGCCCCAACATCAGCAAACGCGTAGTTGTCAGCCACCAGTTTGGCCACGGACCGCAAAATGCTGGGGAGGTTGGAGCGCAAAGCAATGATGTTGAGGGCAGAAGTCATGGCTTCTGAAGCCTGTTTGATGACATGCGGCTGTACACCAGAGAGGCTCCACACTTTGCCTGTGACGGGGCTCAGCACCACCTTGCTGGGGATGGAAGCGTACAAGGGACTGCTGCCCAAATGGTAAACATTTGCGGACAGTGAGCCCCCCAATGTGGGCTCCCCAATGACCGTGGCCCGATTGAGATCCTTGAGAGAGCGAGCGAAGGCTTCTGCTGCTGATCCACTCACGTGGCTAATTAAGATATAAATATTCTTTGCCGAGCCATATCGTTTGCCAGAGAGATGTGGTAAAGTCCACACCTCCATGCTTCGAGTGGTGCTGCGGTCAAACAGCGTGTAAAGATGCTGCTGGGGCTCACTGTCAAAGAAATAGGAACAGAAGATGGGCACCGCGGTGGAATAACTGCCTGTGTTGTAGCGCATGTCAACAATCATAGCATCTGTGGTCACAAGCTTGTCCCAAATGTGCAACAGTTGGGGTCCAATGGCCTTCACCATCTCTGCTTCAGCCATCAGGTCAAAGCGCAGATATCCTACATTGCCAGGCAAAATGTCCACCTTGAACAGATCCTCAATTATGTAGCGGATCTCCTCAGGGGTCAGAGTCTTGTTGGGAAGCTGTTCCTGTAAGAAAGATTCAACATGGTTGTAAGATGTATGCAACTGGTGATCCCCAGAAGCTTCTTGAAGGTCAGTGGTCAACTGCAAGGCAAGCATTTCAAAATCCACTGCTGTACGATAACCTCCTTGAGCCAGCTTGGCATTTAGCATGCCTCTTGCCCGTGTGGCCACCTCTGGTATGGCGTAATGCGCTTCAAGCAACAGCCCAAGTTCCTCAATCAGCGCTCCCATCTCTCTGTGGAACCGCAACACTTCTTGGGCCTTCTCCAAGGCCTCATCGGCCAGCACAATGGCATCAGGCACCACTTCACCATCCAGCCAGTATTCACCATGGCGGTCAATTAAGGTGATGAATGGCACATTGATAAAGAGGCTGCAGCCTTCCTCTTTTCTTGACCTGAGTATGCAGAAGGGGTGCGAGTGGGCCAGGCTTCCAGCAGTAATTTCACCAATGAGAGTAGCCCGGCCAAGGGATTGCATCAGGTAGGCAAACTCCTCTGCCGTTGTAGCTGTGAGGTAGCTGGTGAGTAAATAGATGCCACGCTGGGTCCCATAGGGCTTGCCTAACAGTTCAACTCTACTGTTGTAAACATGGGTCTGGTTTGTGAGTCTGTTATAGGTGGTAAACAAATGCACAGGACCAGCTGAGGGATCTTGGAAGTAAGATAATAGGACGAGTACAGCATCTGAAAATGGTCCACCCTGGTTGTAGCGCAGGTCAATGATCAAATAGTCCGTTGCCTGCAAAGGTTCCCAGACTTGATTGATGATATAGGGCTCCAGCTTGATCAACACTCCAGCATCTGGAAACTGATCAAAACGCAGGTAACCCACATTTTCAGACAGCACCGACACTTGAAACACAGCAGCCAGGATTTGTTTGAGTTGTTCGCCATCCAGCAGCTCTATGTTCACGTCCATCGGCTCTTCAGCTGCCATAACTGTAGCCTCACCAGTTGTGGTAGTCCACAAGAAAAGTCGTGGGTCTTTGGAGATGCTTTGCAATTCAGTATTTAGTTTGAAAGCCAGATCTGTTTCTGACAGGATGGCTGAATAATCGAATGCAGAGAGCTGTTGAAGTAATGCTGGCACTTGTTCAATTATTGAATAATTGTTCTGCAAGACGTTCATCAAATGACTGACGCTGTCAGGAATCGCTTTGCGAAAGGACAGAATGGCCAGGGCATCACCCAGGGCTCGCTCTGCTGGAACAGCCACACTTGGCATCACCCCATTCAGTTCCCAGCTCTGGCCACCGCCATTTAAGGGGCTCATAGAACATGACACAGGAACGGTCATGTAAAACTGGGAAGCCCCAATTTGCAATTTCCGGAGGTCCAAGGAGCCACCCGCTGTCCTTTCGCCCACTATGATGGCCTTGTGCATTTGCTGCAGGATGTAAGCCACATTTTCGGCCACCCCAGAGGTGTGTTTACTGGTCAGCAAAACAACATCCTTGTTCTTACCGTATCTCATGCCCAGCACTTTCGGAAAGGTCCATATTTCCACAGTGCTGTTAGAAGGCCGGTTGTAGACAGTGTCCACGTGCAGCAGTTTGTCGTCATTGTACAAGTAGGAGATGATGAATGGAAGGCCCGAGATCTTCCCTCCGGTGGTGTAACGCAGGTCTAAGACCAGAGCTGATGTCTCCATCAAGGGCTTCCACATCTTTTCTACTAGTAAAGCACCAATTTGCTGCGCCATGTTCTCACCGATGATGTAGTCTATTCTTAAGTAGCCTACATTGTCAGCCAGCACTTCTGATTTGACCGTGTGCTGGATAACCTCTAAAAGTGTTTCTAATGGTAGAGAAGCATCCGCTTCATGCTCAGGGACTGCAGGAGCCAAAGCTTCATACGATACTACCAGTCGTGGGTCGTTCAAAGTTCCTTGAAGTCCAGCTGTCAGAGCTGTTGCTAAGATTTTAGGATCTGAGATATCCAAAGTCTCCCCACCTTTGATGGCTTGTTCAATGGCTTCCTGCATTCCCACCAGATTTTCTGGAAAACAATAATTGTCCAACAGAATCTTGGCAATGTCCAGCACCAAGGTGGAGTGTGAGACACTCTCAGTATGGATGCTACCAAATATAAGTGCCATTCCGAGCAATACATTTCTTCGTATTATTTTCATGCTGTTAGAAAATGAATTCCAAACGATTTGCAGAATGTGAGAAATGAAGGTTCTTCCTACTTGGTCTCAGAAGGGGCTATTAAATCAGAGAGACTGAATATCTATTTAAGCTGACAGTAATCTTTAAATCTAAGTCTTTAATCTTATTAAACTGGAGGGCATGTAACAGGTGCAGCTTTGTTCTGTAGTACAGCAACCACCTTATGAAACCACTGCAACAGCCTTCAAATTGTGATTAGACCACTCAGTTATGTTTTCATAATGCTTCAGTTTACTAATTTCTAAGTCAGATGCTGTCTACTAGAATCTGGATCAGACTGTACTTGATTTTAAATAATTCAAGTGACTAATCTAGATGCAGTAAACAAAAATAAATGAATACAATTAGGTTGTTAGAATGTTTCAGTAAGCTGTTGAATCTTACTTTTAGATTTAAATGAATGTGTTATTAGCTGTTTAAAATAATGAACAATCTTTATGTTCCACTGGCATAAAGGAGCCCCTGTAGTGCCTTATTTAGTAATATTGGCAGCTGCAAAAACACAAAGGTTTGCACAAAACAAAAACATTCTACATAGAACATTCATTTTGGTCATTGAAATTCTCTTCAGCACTGGCAATTGTAAACCAACACATCTTTATAAGGGTGGAGGTTCGTTCTCCAAGTATTGGGTTGATTTTTGGACATTGTGTTACCAGGCTAGATAACATCTTCAGCAGAATTTAAGGGATGGCACCGTCAATGTCCTTCTGCTTATAAGTGTTATAAATATAAGAAATAGGGTTTTTCCATTAAATGTGAAGATGGCTCTATGTGTAGAACAAGGCAGGAAATGTTAGAAATAACTGAAAAATTCTATTCAGAACTATACAAAGGTCAAGATCACTCAAAACTAACAACACCCACAAAAGAGGAAATGTCAGATATCCTAGTGGAGGAAGCATCAAAGTGCCATAAAATCAATGAAAAATGGCAAAGCTTCGGGAAATGACTGTGTTAGATTTGAAATGCTGAAAGCTGGTGGTCCTAGTTTACACAAGATACTAGTCAAACTATACTAAAGATGCCTCAGGGAAGAAAAAATACCTAACGCATGGGAAAGTGCTGAAATGATTCTTGTACGCAAGAAAGGGGCCCAAGATGATTTCAAGAACTATTGCCCAACAAGCTTCCTTTCAGTCACCTGCAAGGTTTTCACCAAGATAATAGAATATTGAGAACATTAAATGATGCACGGCCAAAGAGGCAGGTGGGGTTTGGAAGTGGCTACAGCACAATGGATCACATCCAGGTTGTTCAGCAAGTCACTGAAAAGCACAATGAGTACGCCAGGCCTCGGTGCATGGCTTCCATCGACTACGAAAAGGCATTGGACTCAGTATTCCAGCAAGCAATGAATTAAGGCATTGTTCAGCCAAGGCATAGACACTGCCTACATAAACTTACTGCAATTGATATATGAAAAAAATGATGACAATTTGCCTTAATGATCTTAAAGTGGAAATCAACATAGAGCAAGTTGTACGACAAGATGATACAATATCACCTATCCTTTTCTCAGCCTGCCTTAAAGATTTGCAGATGATGTCGTTCTCTTCTCACAAGGCACAGAAGAGCTAAAAATACACATATACAAGAGTTGCACAAAGCAGAACCATTTGGTTTGAAAATAAACCTGAAAAAGAACTAGGTTATGTTTAATAAATTCACCAAAGAAAGAAAAAATATATACCTGCAGAAGAACTAGATAAAATAGACCACTACATATACTGTACCTTGGCCTATGGATCGCAATGGAAGGTGAAAGTAACTCCTGAAAGTAAGACCTAGCTTGATTTTTACACATGCGCCCGATATAGGTGTCCCCTAATTAATAGGTTAGTCAGTGGATGACATTCCCCAAAAATAAGACCTGGTGCCTTTTTTTGGTGGCATAAAAAATATAAGACAAGGTCTTATTTTCAGGGAAACACGGTAGTTAGGATTTACTTGTAATACCACCCCTGAATATATGGCTGCTGGTTTCAAGACAAACAGATGTTGACGGACTGAAACCGTTGGTGTTATTTCATTTGTCTTTGATGCTTTTGCTAGTGATAGAAAGACATAGAAAGAAGGAATGACAGCAATTCTGGCTGGAGGGCCCTAGGTGGGTGCAGGAATGCGATCTGCTTTTAGGGAGATGCGACAGCACGAGAAACCCTATGTCTGCAACCTAAGAGAGAGAGAATGAAACCATCCCTTCCCCTGCTGATCACATGGCCCCAGTTCATCATGAAACCCTTGCCCTAAGCACAGGAGGAGCCAGAGTTAAGCTCACCCTAAGCACAGGAGCCCAGTGGGAGTCCAGCCACCTTAGCAATTCCACCCCATGGGAAGCAGCCCACACCTCCTGCGGCTGCTGAACTGAGTCAGTGGGCACCACTGGGAGTTGGTGAAGGTAAAGCAAAATCCTGTTGCCTTTGGTTACAGCAGAAAGTGTGTGCAGGGAAAGGCAATTGTGTTGTAGGCAACATTATTTGCACTTGGGGATTTCATAAACAGTTGCCCCTGATTCCCCTGTCTTCTTAGCAATACTTCTTTAGGTATCTGGAGTAAATCACAGAGATTGACTGATAAGCCATTGAAAACTGTGCAGTAATTATGAGCAGTTGGCATAGATTTGTCAAGAGCATGTCTAAAAACAGAAATAAGGTTTGTTGGACTAACTTTATTTCATTTTTCTGACTAACTTTCTTAATAGACTGTGGGAATAGTGTAGATTTATTTATTTATTTATTTATTTATTTATTTATTTATTTATTTATTTATTTATTTATTTATTTATTTATTTAT
>JANHGC010004158.1:4477-16151 GCA_027560395.1 Boaedon fuliginosus | reverse complement strand
AAGGTACCTTTGTTATGAAGAATAAACTGGCTCATGTCTTAATGATTCATTGAATAGCTCTTCCTGAAGGAGATAGATGGCCCTTTCACAAAGGTGGGGGCTGAGTTTCTGTCCAAGTTTCTATTGTCCCAAAATATTTCATTTTTCTACGGGGAGGGGTGAGTGCTAACTTCCTACAGCTTCTTGGGACAGGAGGCAGCGAAATGTCCCGGCTCGCCACAATACAAACATAACACCCCTTGACATCTCTGAGTTCTTTCCTGAGCTGTCAAATGAGATCTAACCTCTCCCAACTCCATTGGCTCCTCTGTAGTAGCCACAAAACATGGCATGACCCAGGGTGCTATGGGTGCAGGACGTGGGTTTGCAAGTGAGGATGACACTGTGGCCAGCTCCTGGACTGTCCAACGGGTCCTCCTACATTGTAGATGAGCATCAGTGCAAAGGCATTGAATCACCAGGGCATCGAAGGTCGGTGGAATCTCCACCCAAACTAGCTTGTCTTGGAGTTCCTCTGAGAGCCCGTCCTGAAATGCATCCATTAGCGCCGCCTCATTCCAGGCTGAGTCCTGGCGCAGCAGCCGGAATTCAGTGATATACTCCTGCAGGGGATGTTTCCTTTGCCGGAGGTCTTTGAGCTGTCTGGCTGCAGTCTGTATTTGGATGGGGTCCTCATACATGATCCGCATATGCATACAGAAGCCCCGATAATCAGTCAACGAAGGGCTGTTTTGGGTTAGCAAAGATGTGGCCCACCAGGTGGCAGAGCCAGACAGGAGGCTAATCACAAACCCCACCCTAGCCCAGTCATCACGAAAATCCTCAACCCTCATGGCCATAAACAACTGGCACTGTCCCATGAATGCCTGGAACATATCAGGTTGTCCAGAAAATTGATCAGGCACATTTACTGGGCATTTCCAATGGGGGAGGAGGAACTGCAGGAGCATGTAACTGAGCAACTTGTGCTGTTAATTGTGCCACTTGCTGATGCAGGAGTTGATTTTCATCCAGCAGCTGCTGCTGCTGGTGGTCCATCTTGGT
The DNA here is from genome assembly GCA_027560395.1 of Boaedon fuliginosus. Lineage (NCBI taxonomy): Eukaryota > Metazoa > Chordata > Lepidosauria > Squamata > Lamprophiidae > Boaedon > Boaedon fuliginosus. Next base: position 15,107 of record JANHGC010004158.1, on the reverse strand, counting down.
TAGTAGATGGTTTGTTTGGGTAACAACAAGGTGTTCTGTTCCCCCCCTTCAGCAAACAAACAGGCACCACTAGGAAAGAGTTAACTTTAGAAACAAGATAAGTCCAAATAATTTACAGTTCTTCCAAAAGTAAAGCTCACAAACAGAATTGGATTTTGCAAAGAGAATAGTCAAAATGCTGCAAGCCAAAAAGAGTCAAAGCTGAGAGATTCAAATCAGAGTTTCAGAGCCAAAGCAATCCAGGAATGTGACCAGAGTTTTGTTATTGTTCGTCACAGAATTCTCAGAGCAACCACACTACTTTTTATACCTTGTAGGGTGTGATCCAATCAGACACTCAGCTACTCCCGGCCCCTACTACTACTACTACGTTGTTGCCAACGTTTATCCCTACGTCTTTCCCTCAGATCTAGCCATGATTCCTCCCCGCTGTTATCATTCTCCACCTTTTGTTCTGGCTCTCTCCCAGCTTGGCTGATAACAGGCTGTTCTTGTCGGCCTTCTGATGAAGAGGGAGGCCTTGCCAGAGAGGAGGGTCCTGGAGAGGGAGGCCTTGTCAGTTCCCCTCCCTCATCCTAGGAGTCCTCATCCAAAGGTAGAACACGCTCGGGACCCGGAGCCACAACATTGATTGAGGAGTGCTGATTTTTAAATGTGGCCATGCAAGTGATCAAAGGTGTGCCTCGGCGCACCCATATAATAATAACTCCATTCCTCCGCGAGCTGCACTGGCTCCCAATAGTCTTCCGAGTATTTAAGGTGCTAGTGGCAACTTTTAAAGCCCTTCGTGGCTTAGGAATGGGGTACCTTCAAGGCCTCCTTTTTCCACCACATGCCTCCCAGCGCCCAGTTAGCTCTCACAGAGTCGGGCTCCTGCACAGGAGTCGGGCTCCTACACAGCTAAACAGTGTTGGCTGGCAGGCCCACAGGTGAAGGCCTTCTCTGTGGCAGCACCAGCCCTCTAGAACCAACCCCCCGCAGAGATCCGGACCATCCCTAGTTTGCTGGCCTTCCGCTGGGCAGTGAAGACCTGGCTCTGCCAGCAGGCTTGGAAATGATGACTCCCTTGTATGAATGGTTGTATTCTTGTTTGTATAAGTATGTCTTTTTAAGAGTTTTTAACTGTATATTTTTATTTTTATGTTGTTAATGATATTATTGTATTCTTATTGTATTTTAATCTTGTTATTAACCGCCTCGCATTCCCCTTGATCGGGGAAGAGAGGCGGAGTATAAATTTAATAAATAAAATAAATACAAATTTTCCATGATTATTCTTAACTATTTTTGAGTAAGTTTAAATTTTACTTCTAAAATAAAAAATAAAAAAATAGGTTGAACAATCGATCCCTTTTTCAAAACAGGAAGTGAAGGTTCAGGAAAGAAAGGGTATCGAACTATAGCTGGTTCGAAATGTAGACACAATGAATACTTTCCAACCAAAGAAAACAAACAAAAATAGCAGAGAGAAGCGCAAACTCCACATTTCACATTAATGTAATTTTTGAGTTTTAGATTCTTCTCAGTGATGTAGACAAGATATATGGAGGGAAAATCACGTTTCCCCCATGCATCGCAAAAGAGACGCCGGAGACCTCTCTTGAGCCAGAGGAGCTGAAAAATTACAGCCTGGCCTCCAACGTACCCTTTCAGGCTGAAGGAGTGGAAAAGGCCGGGGGCTCTCAATTCCAGATTTATGCTCCACCCTGGCATGTTGACTATTGACTATTTGGACCCATTTTAACAGGGTTCCTGTATTGGCTAATAAGGATTTCAAGGGTTATATTATGCATAAATATGAATATATGACATTTTAAAGTTTTGAACTTCTTTTTATTATTTTATTTTTTCTTGACTATAAGAAGCCCAAAGCATCATGGGGATGGAAAGGCAGGGTATCAACTGAAATTGAAATAAATAAATAAAATAAGAATGTGAATCTCCCCAGCCCTCGTGTTTCCGTCTATTGACGCATTCAGTCCCTTTCAGTGAGCAGGTAAAAAGGGGAAGTAAATGGGCCCAAAGGCTCCTGGTGCTCCCTGAACTTGGATTGTTTAATTTGCCAGCTAGGGAATATCATTAGGCGATCCTATCAACACTAGCATCGATTAGGTTGTCTAGTTTGGGTAATGAAACGTCTGCAAGGAAACAAGCCAAGCTCGGAGAGCATCCAGACCGCTCATTTCAATCCTGAGCTACAGATATTCTCCTTTATTGGTAAACGGGCCTCTCATGATGGCCTTTCAAGGCAGTTTAACTGATGAGCTACTGATTTATCTATGGAAAGGCCCAGAATATTCAGAAGGTCAAGGCTTTGTGGAGAATAGAGATAAAGAATTCTGTCCCTCTGCAAAAGTCATGTAGTTCTCTAAGTGACCAGTCAAGTAGGTCTCATCAAGAGATAAAAATAGAAGCCAGATGGATAAGAGACTGGAAAGGAGATGCTTAGTGAAAGGAAACCACCAGGAAGAAAAAGCTGAGATGGAGATTCCTTCTAGTGTTACCTGACCTGCAAAAATCCAGGTGACCACTAGATAGCGGCAAAGAAATGTCGAATGCAAATATCTTAGCTGTCACTAGTAATTGCCAGGGTTTTTGCAGCCCATTACAGTGGTGTGTCTTCTAGCAGCCTGTTTGGGTCAATGTTGATTGATAACAGTTTGGGTTTTCAAATATCTGTTCTTTAAATCCCAGCCCGTAAGCTTTCTATGGGATGGCTGGGCTCGTGTGTGGTTGGGGAGGGATTCACTGGGCGGAATCTCTGCCTTCTATAGTCGTCTCAGCAGAGCAGAAGAATTTGATGGTCAGGGAGTTCTTATACTTTTTTTTCAGATGGGACTTTAGATGATTAGTAAAGTCCTTATTTTTCCAACAAAGTTTATAGGACTTCTCTTTTATATCTGGGGACCACAAAAACCTTTCTGTGGAGGGAATCGCTCAGTTAACATGCACATTTGGGGCTGGTCCTTTAATGTTTGTTTTAGAACTGCTCCTGTTTGAGGTAAAATGTGACAAGTTAAATTCATAAAGCTTCCCTTTATTTTGTTTATTTCTTTCTTTGTGACAATGGAATAGCCCTTTCTCTAAAATAGTTATTTAGTGCTATTTCATTGCTCCCTAATTACTCTTAACCTTTGTACCTTTTTGACCCAACCAGAAGGCATAGTTGAACATTACAACATTTTAGAGTGCTGAATCCCACAATCTAGAGAAGGATTTCTCCATGAAACAACAACTTGTTCACAGTCCTAACTTCCCTCTTTTCTACCTACTTCTAGTGTCTTCTCTATGGCAGTTGGGTGAGGGTAGGGAATGTCGCAGGTGCCAGTCCCACCAAATCTATGGTGAGCTTTAGAATAAACATATCGGACTCCCTTTGGGATAAAGGAAGCTCTCAGAATGCATCTCATGTACCACCGTTGTTTCCATATTATACTGTAGTAATCCTTATAGTACTAAGATTTCAATATCAATTAAAAAATATTTTTTCAGTGCTTGGAAAATAATTACACTGCTAGAAAAGTATTTCATACTGCTTTCCTTATACATAATTTTTCTATGATGGAAATGTGAGCAAAACACTCCCTCTCTTTGGGGATTGGAGAAAAAAAAGTACAGTTCTGTAAACATATGTGATATTGGCACAATAGTCACAAGAACTCCTGCAACTAGGCGTGCTGTGATCAGTGGTTCATCTTCTGGAAATAGCTCCTGCAGTCAATAAGTCCCCACAAATGTTTACAGTACAGTCGGTGGGCACAGACAGAGGTTTTTTTTAATGATATCTTCCTAAAAATATACAATAAGTGTATAAAAGAAATATTGCAGGCGGAGAAAGATCTATGTGAGGGAGATTCAGCCTAGAAATTAATGATTCCGTTCTTAGTCACTGATTTACAACAAGTGCCATTCTATGAGAAATTCAAAAGAGAAAGGGCTCCACTCACAACTTCTTGTTTAAATTATGAACGAAAGGCCCTCCTCTCATACTACCGGCAGCCACATTCTGCGACTTTCATCCCTTCGTATTCGTATTTCAAGGTGGGGGTTCCAGCCTCATCTTTATAAAGCATGGAGATGGCTTCCAGCTTCGTGGGAACACAACAGGCCTTGACAGCTTTCTTGGGGTTTTTGTAATGGACCAAGGTCTGGACGATGGCATGCTTGGTTGGGGTGACATTGTCAGTCAGAGGATAGAAGCAGCCCCCTTTGCACTGAAACGCCTCGTAATCTGGAGGAGCAATGATCCAGTTCCAGCCAATTTCTTTAAAATTCACATGGAGGGTTGTTTTCCGGCAATGGTTGAGCTCAATACTTCGCTTGCTTCTGGACAGGGAGTGATGGGTCCCGTGGACAGGCCAAGAATTCCGCCTGTGGGCAGCATGGTCCTTTGCTAAGCTCTTCAGCACATCCTCCTGTTCATGGGCCACCATTTCCTGAAGCTCTGCGTGGTTTGCTTTGACTCTTTTTCCGTGGTCATTAGAAAACACTATCAAGGAAGGTAGATGGTTTGAGTCAGGAGCCACGCTGATGTTCAGATGCTCACAGCTGAAAGCACTTGGATCGTAGCTCTTCACGGCGGTCTCCAACCGGTGGACAGCCCCGGTCTTTTCTGCCTTGACCCATTTTTTCACAGTGCTGGACACATCAAAGGTCACCCAGCCACATCCCTGGATTTCTCTGGAGGCGAGGATGTTCTGTACATCCTCTGCTTCCTCCCAGTTGTCTCCTTCATGCACGTCATAGATTACTACATTTCCATGAACAGGAGGAACACACCCGGCCTCTTTCTGACATGCAATGTGGATCCTCAGCTCAGCTTTAGTTACTTCTTCGTGCCATGGGATGGAAACGTTGAAGAGCAAGATATATTTCTGATTTATTTCCAGTGAAGACAGAGAAGAAATATCTGATGGAGAAAATGATAAACACTGTTGTAATGATGACTGATTCTCTCTAGCAAGAAAGGAATTTGAACCTGAATATTAGTACGTCCAATGCTGAACCTTCAGCACTTCATTACCAGTATTACTAAAATGCTAATATGAAACAAAGTAAAGGAATTAAGTTATGCCTATATAAGTAAAAGGTAGTATTAGAAATATGAGGAAATGGACCTATCTTCCAGCATATTATAAACTGTCTGGAATCATTGATTGTGATGGGTGACTACAGAAATTGAATAAATAAAAATAAAATAAAATATTATTGATGAATAAGAAGTCTTCTATATGTAAAAAAACAAAACCAAACCCAACTGACATAGCGGATGAGGTGCTGGACTAGCAACTGGGAGTGATGTTTAGGTATGGAAGTTGTTTAGTGATTTTGGTCTAGCCTTCCCTCTTGGCCCAACTCACCTGAGAGAGTGACTTTTGGGGGGAAGGAAGTACCAAGGGAGGCTGCCTGCCCTCTTGTTTACAAATAAAACATCTAGAAATTGCAGGGAAAGGAGTTCGGTACAATGGAAAATCAAATGTCCTCAGAAAACAACAATGTTTTCCAAATAAATAATAATAAGTAAAGTAAGTAGCTATATTATTATAATCGCAAGAACTTTGTGGAGCAAGCTGAGTTGAGAGATTCTGCCTGCCAGAAAGTCACTGAATGGGCTCCTGTGACGGAGGGGTCCTCAGAGCAGGCTTTCCTTGGGAATCTAACCCAACACGAAGCATTTCACTGCACTGGCTCTGTCTAAAAAGAGATTAGGGAAACTTCAAAGAATGGATAATTTGCATGGTTTTGGTGGAACAATTAGTATCAATTGGGAAAGTTATCAGCCTAAAATTCTCCTGTAGTCAAAAGGCCAAGATTAAACTGGGCAGACTTTTATTTAAAAAAAAACCCTCTTAAAGGCTTCTTAGAGACTTTAGAACTTTATATGGGCTCCAAATCTATGTTTATCAAAGAGATTGTAGGCATTAGCTGGTTCCTTTGCCTAAATGTGTGAATGTTGGGTTTAGTAGTTTTGTTGATGACATGCTCAATATTTCGAGCCGCCTCGAGTTCCCCTTGACTGGGGAAGTGAGGCGGGGTATAAATCTAAATAAATAAATAAATTTTGTCTGTGACTTTGAGTTGGTGGGATACAGAGAGGCGGCCTTATCTAAGGGAGAATGGGAGATTTGCCTATCTTTTCCCCTTCCATATAATCTCACTTACGTGTTTATTACATTTTTAAACCACCTATAGCACTTGGAGGGCTCTGTGTTAATTGATCAGTTAATTAAATGTCTTTCAGAAGAGTTCCATGTTGATCACACTTTGGTGATGAGCAGGGTTGGGGCTTCTTCCACGAAGCCACAGAAATTAGTAAGTAAGCACACAATTAATAGCACTTTCTTGTATGTTGGGGAGACAGGCTGTCAAGCTCTGCTTGCCTTTGTCCTCAGTTTTTTGGTCAATTGACCTGTTTCTGACTCTCCTCTGAAACAGCAATTGCAACCAAATAGTACCATCCTAACATTTGTTCTAGCTTTTTATTTTTTAGACATTTAGTACTTAAAGACCTCTTCCTCTTAATCTTTTTTTTAGTCTTTAATCTTTAATCTTTTTAGCAAAACTGAAAACTTTTACTCCACCTGGCAATACTGTAAGTGATGCAGCTGATAGCCAAGACTAATTTATAGTTCAACCAGATTAATTAGAAAAATCCCGAAGCATCAGGCCAGTATCAAAGCCAGGCAGTTTTGGCTCAGGAGAACATGCAGTCAGGAGGAGATGAAATGACATTGGTTTTCTTTTGGTTTCGGGACCCCCACCCCCCACCTCCAGCAAATGTTCATGACTCCAGAGGTTTCTAGAACAGAACACCCAGAGATACTCACAGCTGCACTGCATGCTTTAGCAGAACTGTCTCCCTGCACTTTAAAGAAACTATATTGAAGTATACTAACATTCATCTGAGAAACTGATGTAAATTACACTGATAATTTATCGGTGCTTTCAATCTTCTTTTTTAAAGCTTCCATTTTTATATCTTACATTATAAAAGAAAACAAGTGGAGAATATTTAAAAAAAAACATATTTGAATGGAATTTAGGAACCCAACTGCCACCTCAAAATACTTTAGCTTACCCACTGAAAACTACTCATACCTTCTGGTCTGAAGCTGCGCACAATGTTGGCCATGGGACTGGAGGACTTGTCCTGAGTGTATCTGTTATATAAATCAATCATGAACTGCGGTGGTTCCTCTTTGATCTTTTCTTGTGAAGGTATCGCCGATAAGTTCAAGTTCCTTAAAAAATCTGCTTTCAGGTTCTCCAGAAAAGCCTTAAAGTTGAAATAGGCCTCTCCCTCCATATTTCCAAACTCACCAGAAGATTTGTGAGAATTCTCCTTTGGGGGTAAACTGTGCTGGTTTCCCATAAGGGTTCCGCTTTGTAGGACAATGAGGATGATGTACAGAAGGGTCCAGGCACCAAAATATAACATGCTGTTAAGTTTCCAAGGCTGGGGGACAACAAATTATCCAGAACAGCAAAGTTTTGTCTGATGAAGTCTGAAGAACATGCTGTGAATTTAATAAAAGGCCTGTCACTTTCTGAAGCTTTTTCTCTGCTGTGTGTGTGTGTGTTTTTTTTCCCCAGCCCCTTGTGGATCCTCAGATTGGTTGTCCACTTGCCCTTATCTCAATCATTGATGTTCCAGTTGAGCCTCTTATCTGTTGAGGCTCTTCACTAATGAAGATTCTATAAACATCAGGCAAGCACAGATGGCTTGTGGCATCCAGGAAAGAATCCATGTTTGCTTTGGGGTCATCATTGCCTAATTATGTTCCTTTATCGTTTCCTTGCCAGCAACAATACATATTTTAAGATTCTTTGGGGAAGGCATATGGTAGACTGTTTTCTTAGTTCCCACACCAGGCAAAACCAAAACGAGAAAGGAAAAGAAAAACTCGTTTTGATTAGCCTTCATGTACACATCACCCAGGTTGAGGATTTCTGTGTTTTCTGTTACAAGGCGCAACAATCCTGTCATTATGTAAATATCTGAAATTTTCCCCATTATTTTCCCATTGCAATTGCTTTTACACAGAAGGTTCTATGCTGTCTTTTCAGTCTTCCTTCACTAATCAGCACTGTGTGTGCATACGCCAAGGCAGTTAACACAATGACTCTTACACACACACACACACACACACACACACACACGACAATCTGAGCTGAAATACTGATGACCTTTCAAAATATCTCCTCCTTCTCCCATTCTGCATCGTGGCATGTGGCCCCTTTTGCATGAGCACAGGCAACATTGCGTGTCCTTGGCATGGGACCCCGACACACGCAAGTGCTTTCAAGAAGGATGCTGTTCTTGTGGCTTTTCCAAAATGAAAAAGTCTTCTGGGTCAGAAGACTATGTCTGTGAAACCTTTGTGCTCAAGACGGCTTGAGTCTTTTCTGAGGCTGGTCTTCCACGTGTGGCAGATGTTTCAGTTTCTGACATACCATGGAAAACCTGTATGTTAAAAAGAAAGAAACCCATTTTGAGCACAACGGAGGCAAAGAACAGGAACCCTTGTCCGTACTGCTATTACATTGCAGTTGCTCCCCCACCCCTGGACAGGAGGACGTAACCAGACCAACCCAAAGTTGATTTGTGGGGAGGGTGTGTGCTGGTCCTTTCTTGGCTCGGCCCCCATGTTCCTTTGCTCCCCTGGGCTTGGACCCTCCTCAAGCAGCCAAGGGGAGAATCCCCAGTGGCTCTCGATATCCCACACAGGGGTGGATGGGTTCCAGAGAAGCTGTCAATACTCAGTGTTAACCTTAACAAAACACCAAATACATGGTGGGAGACAGGAATCTGGTTGATTGGGATGCTCTAGGTAGGTGAGAAATATTGATTTTTATTTCTCAGGGATAATACGGTCCATTAGACACAGGAAGACAATCCATGCCCACAGATGTTGCTGTAAATCATAGTTAGTTTGATTTTAAGAAATAGCAACACATTGCTTTTTTCCATAATTCAAGTTGATATAACTGCTTACCACCTAAAATTAAAAACAGCACCCACTGCTATACCTTCCATTTTGTAAAACAATATACTAGGTGAGAAGGATCCCATAGAAGTTTGATAATAAATAAAAACAGACAATTTATTATAAAAAATGCATTAAATGCTTTAACAAGGTGCCATTTCTTTCTCAAAAGGTCCTCACTCGTTTGACCTTTGAACATCACTAGAAGAGCAACTTGTTCTCTGATGTTTGCAAATTCTTGTGCGATGGGCTCCTTTGGACCACCTGTTGGCCTCTGGGCCTGATTTTTGATGCACCCTGTGAATTTGAGGAAGGAAAAACCAAACTTCCCTTCTATCTAATGCATGTATTCATGAGCTCCGGATGCCTCATCCCACCGGTCTGAAGGAGAGCGATGAACTGGTTTTGCTGACGGCCTGAAGCTTCTTCCCTGACCTCCTTCGGGCAGTCAGTGGGAAAGAACACAACGACAATGACGAAAGGACACAAGGCTCACATTCTGTTAGCCTCTGATGACAGTCAGAGCTGATTTATCAAAGCAGCTCAAGCAGGACAGCCCTGGTGCCTATCACGCTCATCTATTAATCAGGGAGAGTTAATCTGCGAGAACATTAATGAATACAAATTGCCCCCAAAGGCCGATGAGGCATTCGATTCCTCTCAGTAATCGTGGTTCCTATTATCTTCCAAACAGAGATGCCTGTCAGGCCACTCAAGGGTGGTCAGAGATGATGAAGACAAATGATCAGCTTTGGAGGAACATGCTTCCCTCCATTAACATCTGAGAGTCCTTAAAGTGGAGGATGGTTTCACCAGAGCCCCAGCTTAGGAAACTGGGCGCAGCTGCTTGCAACAAAATATTTAAATAATCTAGTTATAAGGGATATTTTTGCAGAAACCAGCCCTGTGTGAATATATATTATGTACCCACAAATATTGCATCCTTTATGAGACCTGAGGACAGCTAATTGTGAGGGAAAGGGGTTGGGTTGTTATGTCTTACAAGGAATTTGTTCCCTAAGATACAGGCAGTCCTGCCTTGAGAAATGGAGGGGGCTCCTCCTCCCCTGTTCTGACAGAAAGAGAAGAGCCGCCTCAGAATAGGACTGTGCAGCCCCCCAAAGAGTGCAGGATCAACGAAACACACGCCTCCTTCCTTCCACAGGCTGTGGAAATTCAGAGGGAGGTGAGGCTACAGGTATTCCTCAACTTACAGCAGTTGGTTTAGTGACCGCCTGAAGTTACAACGGCAGTGAAAAAAGTGACTTATGGCCATTTTTCACACTTAAGACCGTTGCAGCATCCCCATGGCTGTGTGATCAAAATTCAGATGCTTGGCAACCGACTCATATTTATGACCCTTAGAGTGTCTTGCGGTCATATGATCACATTTTGAGACCTTCTGACAAGCAAAGTTAAGGGGAAGCCAGATTCATTGAATAACCGTATAACTAACTTAACTGCAGTAATTCACTTAACAACTGTGGCAAGAAAGGTTGTAAAATGGAGCAAAACTCACTTAACAAATGTCTCAATTAACAACAGAAATTTTGGGCTCAATTGTGGTCATAAGTTGAGGATTACTGTATAAACATAAGCTAGAATCACCATGTCGATTGGTTAAGAGCCTCGGTGGCGCAGTG
>JANHGC010004157.1:49729-68090 GCA_027560395.1 Boaedon fuliginosus | reverse complement strand
AAATACCTACTTGATTGGGAAGAAAATGATAAAACAGCATATAGACATGCCTTTCCTCAGCTGGCCTTTCCTCAGAGACGGACTTGTGGTAGGCGGCACTAGGGGCTTCAGAAGGCCGGCAAATGCTGTGGCACAAATATACTTCTTTAAAAAAAAAAACCCTGACCAAGGCTGGGTAAGCAGCTAGTAATCAGTATAGGGAGTATTTACTTTTCCTGCATGAGAAACTTGTATTTATATTTATTTTAGTTGCACAATGTCAATAGTGCATATATATGTTACATTAATACTAAACCCTTTTTAGTATTACTGAAATGAAAACTAAATATTCGTTTGTTGAAATATGTGAAAAAGTCAGGCATTTTAATGGGGTTCAATTAGTTTTTCACATGATTGCATAAATAAATGGTTACCCAAAAGTCTGTATATTCATATTAGATTTCAGAAGAGAAAACTTTCTAAAATTGAGGAGCTTGGTTAAAAAAAATAGAGAAAAAGGGGTGATACATTGAAGCAGTATTTATTTACTATGTAATTTTACCCTAATCCACTAGATGTCAGTGGGAATCAAAGAATATAGCATAAGTGAGGCAAACTGGGAAAGAATGGCATTTAAAAACTATACTTTTTTATTCAGTCGTATTTAGGAACTTTTGGAAATAATGTTCAATATTTCATGAGGTTTAAATGAAGAGAAAATTAGGTGAGAGACATGGATTCTTTTAAACAACTTTCTGTCTATAATACAGCATACTGGTTTTGCAGAGATGCTGTTAATTTTCGGAACTAAATTTTGTAGTTCTAAGAAAAACAAATACATTAAATGAGGTACATTTGAAATAATAAGAAACATCAGAAAATAAGACATTGGGTTTTTGTGGAACATGGAACATCAAGTTTCTGTTTAACGTATTGTAAGAAAATATTATCATGGCCATTATTCTTTTATCTGACTAAAGATATTATAGCACAGCAAGGAAGTAAAACTGAGAGGAATTTTTTCTGGCTTACTCAGTTCTTGTCAGCAGTACCAGAATTGTCAAGGGTTTCAAAATTTCAGTCTTTTGCATTGGCAGGTAAACTAGTATTAACCTAAATATATCATCAGTGTTTATAGATTCTTGGAAAAATAATATTTATTAATATTTCTTTTTTTAATATACTTTGGAAAGTCTTTGGTTTGGAAAATCAACAAGTGGCATAATTTTCTTAATTATTTTTCACTTACCTTCTGAAAAACTGACAAAAATTAAATTGTGACTGAGCCATTTAAACAATTCATACAACACAGCATTATATAGACTAGAGGAACTTAGAAATAACCATGGTATGAAATAACTGTTAAGGAGGGATTGAATAAATAATTATACAGTGCACAGATTGAATTGAAGGGTGAAAAATGACCACAGAATAACTTCACCTTGATTGTATTAGTGTAATATAGGACAAGGAGAAGCTTGGATAACTTTCAGGATTATATTGTTTTACCTTATTCTAACAAAGCAATATTCCTGGAATTATTGTGGTGTCTGTCTCTTTAGTGACCCTACTTTGAAGGGCTGATGCATTTAATAGTAGTATAATAATAATAAAATAATGGAAGGAAAAGGTGAAGGAAAATAGCAATAATATTCTGATAATTGTCTCTTGCTAAACAGTATTTTCTGCCCAAGGAGAATTCTGGTTTAATCCCTTAGATACTAAAATGGAATACCCAAATACCTCCTTTTATTTATTAAAAATACTTGATACTGAGTTCACCAAGCAAAGGTTTTTTACTTGGCTGGGCAAGGAAACTTTTGTTTAAGGAAAGAAATTATGTAATCTTCCTCAGTAAGGTACTCTGAGTTGCTTCAAAGCTTTAATTATCTATTAATGGAACTGCTGGAGAAGGCAAAACAGCTGCTTTTCTCTCTCTTCGAAGAAAGCGGGAAGCAGGATCTCTGCAAGCTTCAAAACGGTGCTCTATATTAGCAATAATTGAAACATCATCTTTTGGAAGAGCTGCATAACCATTGTTTCCATATCTAACTACATATATGGTGGTTTAATCACTATTACTATCACTTCAAGAACACTGATAGTAATAATTAAATTTTTATTCTTGTGCATTATTTTACAGGCATGATGTCAAATATTCTATTCTGTATTGATGCTGCTTCAGTTGTACTTATTATGAATTCACTTTTTCTGATATATATACAATTATAAAAAAAATATTCTATCTATTCCAAAATATTTAAAAAAAACCTCTTGAAATATGATTATGTATGCTGGTTCAACCAACAATTTTTGAGTAGGTGCACAAAATTCATTGCTTCCTGGCATACATTATTTTATACCATCGTAATGTAGAAGACAATAAGTAGTAATATATGTATAGCAGCAGTTATAAAATTATTTTTTATCATAATGGATATAAACATAACTGTTCCCCAAATTTTACAGCCATGACTAAAACATGATGATAGTTATCTTTGACACAAGGCTGTAAATGGGAAACATGAATCACTTCTGCTTATAATATTTATATTGTTAATTTTCCAAGCTTGAGAGGTGTGTCGCGTGTGTATGTCTATGTGTGAAAATAAAAAAGATAAAATGCTTTCTTTCAAATTCCATGAAATAATTTTCAGTAAGTGATTTTGACCGTTTTATGTAATATCTGACTTAGTAGTAATTTTGAAATGGGCAAACAAAATCATAACAGAAAATCACTGTAGATTGAAGGTGATTTTAGAATGAATTATTATTCAAAAAACCCTTATGGAAATATTCAAAATATCACTATGAAAAATTTTCATAATAATATTTTGTTTCCTGTTTGAAGAGATGCTGTTTTAGCTACAATTTAATAAGGGAAATAGTATTTAAAACAAAAAAGATGACTAATAAAAACAAAGAAGGCTCAAGCATCATATTGATTTGATTTCCTAATTTAACAGAACTTCTGAGAGTATGATAATTCAACATGACTGTCTAAAGCTCTGGCTTAGTAGCCCTTAGTAGATAAATCAAGACAGAGTACAAGCTGCTGGTTCCTAAAGGAATGCATTAGTTCAAAGCAAAAAATATAAGCATAATTCTTAAGCTGTGTATGTAATGGGAAGACAATTGTGTTGGGAGTCTTCTGTTCAAAAAGCTTTCTGTTGTTCAGAAGGCCAATTCCTTTTCTCTTAATTCATTCTTAGAAATAGGAAGATAGTTTTGTTTGACATTCAGATATGTATACCTAATATGGATTTTTGAAGGCGCACTCTGAATGTATTGTAGAAAATATCTGTGGTTTTATATCATTTGTGTTTTACTAGCATTCAGCTGTGTGCTGGATATCACTGGCACATACACTTCATATATCATTTATGATTTGAAAACCAGATGCAACAGGTTCCCCATTTTCAATATTGTGAGAGTAATGTTCCTACTGGAGTGAAGTTGTCAGTATAGTTTTCAAGGAGGATGACTTCATAATAAAATAAATCTGTCACTTCTAGTTTTACTTAACTGGCAATAATAGAGAAGAATATGCAGTTCTCTTTATATAGGATTATATGAGAGTTCCCCCTAACAGGGGAAATGAGGCGGGGTATAAATTTAATAAAATAAATAAATAAATAAATATTTGTTGCCCAGCAGTGAGAAAGTAAGCAAGGCGATTTTTGTGACATAATTTGAAAATGGGCGCTCTTTTTTTTTAATCTACTCAGATAAGGTGGTTGTTCATTCATAAAATATGTTATTATATTTTATTATGTCCATGACTTCTATTATTGAAGAAAGTATGCATACAGAGTTAACTAGTATTTCTATTTTTTTATACTTTGTCAAAGCAGCTTGGTCTTCTTAGTGTTGTTAGTTTGACTTTGATGCTGTCATCTGAAAGTAGTAAAGAAGCAAAATTAAATTAAATTCTAATCAAGATAATCCATAAACACTGCTGAGTTAATAGTGTTTTAAAGTCTCATCAAATGATAATAAAGTATATGCACTTATATAAGAAATTTCCTGTTTAAAAAGATATGCAGTTTGTTGGGCATTTTTAAATCCCTATTGTATTAAAGAGTTAAAGTATTAATATATGTGTGTATGAATGAGAGAGAAAGAGAGGGAGACATTTTATAAATATAAATTTTACAATTCAATATGTGAATATGGAAAAATGAATTCATGTATTAAGAGTGTTTATTTTGCTTTTACCCTAGTCTCGGAAAGGGAGTGACCCAGACAAAGAGAAGAAAGGATTGGAGAACAGAGCGGATAGTATTGGAAGCGGTCGTGCAATCCCAATTAAACAGGTACAACCTGTGTATATGTGTAAATGATTTCCTGTACTTGGAGCTACACCTTAGGTTTCAAACACCATGATGCTTGACTTCTGTGCCAAGATTTGTTTGATGTGCTGTGGTGATGAATGTTGAAGTCACTCACTTGACATCAATTAGAAGAGGTTCCTATGTGAATTAAAATAAGATCATTAGAATAAGAAGAGGGAAAATGTGACAACAGGCCTAATGAAGTGCAGTTTGCTGGCCTGCATATGGAGTGTGCTTCTAGGCTGAGCTGGCTTCAAAGTCTGTCTTTGTAGAAAATGCTTTGATTGGACCGTTTGCTTCCAGTCTACAAGGATAGATCAGATCAATGTACAAGAGCCCCTTGTGATCACAGAAATAGCCCGATGTGGCCCTAATTTGCTGTTGCAGAAGGATATCTGAACATTGTTCCAGATTGATTTGCAGCAATGAGGCAGTTAGATTTGAGGCAGCTGTGTACTTTTATTTGTAGTTTGCTACTAAAGGAATTGTAGCGTTGTTGGATGTTTTTATATAAGCAAACATTTAGAGCCATAATATTTTTGCATCTCATAATCGGATCAGTAATAGTGAAATATTGAAGTCATATCCCTTTGATTTCTGTTTCCTAGTTTTAAAAGCTTCCTAGGATAAAGAAATTGAGCCAAGCATTTGTACACAATTTCCATAGGAGAGAAGTGCAGAACTTCTGGTTGTAGTGATATGCTAAATATTATCAGAGATTGTATAAAAGATATCTTATTTTTTGCTTACATACTAAAGGAAAGATTAGAATGAAAATCTCAATAAAATTTGTTTATTAAAACGTTATGAACAAATTTATGAAACATCTGGTTCCAAGGCCATTAATCTTGATTAATATATATGCCCTACATAAACTTAAATGCTAGCTGTTGAGGAGCAATAGTGGAAGGCAGATGGAGTTTTGTCCATGTTTTTTCCAGAGTATACTAGCTGGCTATTGTGTAATACCGAATGCTGGATTAGAGAGGCTCCTGGCTTGAACCGGCATGGTTCTTCCTATGGCTTTTCTTATGTTCTTACGCTATGTTGTACAGTTTGTTAGGAAATTCATTCTGTGATTATAGGAATGCCTAAGCATGCTGTCATCAAAATTAGTTTTATTGTCAAAATCCATCAAGTATTTAGACTTTAAGCATCTGCATGGAGACAATACGAGTAGATAGGCAGTTCTCTATGGCCTAAGTTTATCAAGGAATAATGAATGGGTAAATTAAGGTATAAATCAGGAAATTTACAATAATTTCCCTATATCTGTAAAAATAATGGCTCATTCTGAGAACAACAATAATACTAATCTTTTCCTCTTTTTTTCTACTAACATATTACTGTTCTCTTTAATCAATTCAGTTTACTCTCCATCCTTCAGTCTTTACAAGTAATATTTAAATTAGTATAATACTGATTTTCACCTCAGTTCAAAAGTACTAGCTGGCAGTTCCATGGTCTGGGTTGTGTTCCCAATTGTAAGCAATGTAAATGTTTTCATCATTATAATATTCTTCCCTTTTTTATTGTATGTTATATGGTTTGCCGTTATTTTTTATTTAAGCCAAGGCACTTCTTGCTTCAGAGACAGACATGTCTCTGATTAGATGCTGCCTACCACTTGAGAGTTCTTGTTAAGTATAGTTATTAATTTGGCTGTATGTTATAAAAAAATAAGAAAAGATATTCTGGTGTTTTTCTTCATCACTAGATGGGAGGAAGATGATAAGCAATGTTAATCTGAATAGTACAAAAATTTAAGGCCAAATTTATTATGAAAACTGAAGAATTTAGAACTATTAATTTGCATTCCTTATAAACATATGTAATTATTATTGTTTTTATGGAAGAATAAATGTCTAGAAAAGATTCCTAAAATTTCCTGTTGTAGAAGACCTAAGAGCACACAAAGCACATGCTTTGTTTAGAATAATGAGTCTTTGATTTCCTATTTCCAACCTAGTCTGGTATACAAAAAAAAATAGATATACAAAAAATAATTTAACATTGTCAACTATAAAACTGCTTTCATTTTGGAGATAGCTTATGCAATTTCACAAACAAAATTGCTTTTACTATAAAATTATATAGTTTAAACTTTTATAATGCTAATGTAAAATTATATACTGTAAAATTATAACCTTGATAGTAGATTTGTGGGGTTTTTCCTTCAATATTAGAATTTTTAAAAAACCAAAGCACCAGATATGTATGTATGTATGTATGTATGTATGTATGTATGTATGTGTATGTATGTATGTAAATTGTATTCAGGGGTCAAGCCTTATGTACTGCAGAATATACTCATTAATGATAGTGTGACAAGTTTAGAGTAAGTACTAGACACAAGTATATACTAGTACCCCATCCAAATATCTGATTAAAACAATAATTTGTTTTTCAAAATGATTAACTATGAAATTGCAGCAGGATTTATTGCAATACAGTGGTATATGTTTCTTTTTAACAACATGAAAAATGTAACTTGTTTAAACATACCAGTCATATTTCACAAGCACACTATGGCTAATGCTCGTACCAGTTTGTTAGATTTAGGCAAACAACAAGGTTAAGATAAAGCAGAAAGGAAAAAAAACAGATGGGTGTGAAAGAAATGAGACATAACCAAAGTTTGGGAATCATTGATGGGTTTATCTTCAGTAAACCAGTTAGTTAACAATGGAAGGTTATTCCATAAATGTTACATTTTCACCAAAAAAGTAATTTGCCAGTTATCCCAGGATAAAGATTATTTATTTATTTATTTATTATTTCGATTTCTATCCCGCCTCTCTTCACCTATTCGGGGAACTCGAGGCGGCAATCAAGTTGAGTTCTTGATTTCCCCTCTATATTTTAATGATGTAACTGGAACATAGTAATAACACTGAATTGAATATTCTATATAAAAGTGCAGAAAAGTGCCTGTTGACTCTTGAGCTGCCCTGTTTCCAATGACAAAATCAAGAATGCTGGTTTTGAAATTCTTGTGAATTTCACATTGTTTTTCCTACATCTGTCAGAAAAGAGCTGAAGTTTTTTAGCAGATAAATAGTAAATAGTGTTTAGCATGCAGATTCAATAAGGGTGTTTTTAAATATTATTATTGCTAAAGGAATTACATATCTCATTAAGTTGTTTTACATTCCCACCTTTATTATATTGATAAATAACTCAAGGAGATGAAAATATCCAAAACACCTTCCTCCTCCTTTTTCTGCACAACAGTAACTGTGTGAGGTGGGTTGGACTGAAAGTGTGTGCCTAGCTCAAGGTCAACCACCTGACTTTCACGGTGAAGGCAGGACTAGAACTCTCGATATCATAGTTTCTAGCCTGGTGCCTTAACCACTAGACCAAAGTGACTCTCTAGTTTTAAAAAATGTCTTAAAAATCAGTGTGATTTTTTAAAATAATACCTTCTAATTTGTGTCAAACTTTCTAAAAGGAATGGAATGTTTAACTTATTCTAAGTACATATATGCCCAGTTTTCTTGGAGTTGGATGGCCTTAACAAGTACAATAAATAAATAACATATATCAAATACAAGGTTTGTTTTTCAAGCAACTCCTTTCAAACATAGGCATATTTTGGCAAGTTATCAAGCTGAAAGTCATATGGGAAATATCTGATTTCTACAGTTTGTGAATTAGGTTCACATAGAACACTTAATTAAATTAACCAGTTTCTGGGTTCATAAACCAAACAAATATGCTGGATCCCACGTAGCATGCTAAAATATGAAGAAAATAGCCAACCTTAATCCCAACTAAGTTTGGAATCTTGAGTGAATGTAGTTTCTGTGTCTCTAAATTATGGTGTTAGACAAAATTATTCATGTACAGATTGAGCTTGTTTAATGATCAGTTACCCAGCAGTCACTCTTAAGTTATGACAACTCCTCCCCCCAAAAGCTACTTATGACCACATTTCAAAGTTGCAGCAGAACCCTCACTGTTATTTGCCCTTATGACCAACTGCAGGGATGCTGCAGGTGTTGGGCAGGTGTTGTGCAAGTACCAGTGGGGGCTTCCTGTATTTGAGTCTTCCAGCTGATAAATGAGGAAGCATGCACCGGTAAGAGTGAGTTATTCATAATTTTTTTGAATTCCCTCACTAGTGCATCTTGCCTGCAGTGCTATATGGTTCAGAACAGGAAGCCAGCAAGATAGTGTGTTTTTAATATATCCACTTAATAATCCTCGTAGTGTCATTGAGTCTGGTATTTAATTTACTAGCATGGCAGCTGTTGAGCCATATAGGGGCACAGTATTGTACTGTGGAATAGACCAACCCTAGTGCTGATGTCCTGAGGATGGCAGTTGAAGCTCTTAATTTAATTTCACATAATTTCTGGACTATGTTGTTCCTAGTATTGGTCTTTGGCACTATATTCTCTAAGTATATCTTGTAAGAGAGAGTCCAGTCCAATGTTATTCCAAGGTACTATGGATGGGAATCATAGGGGAATAAGCTATTGTTTAAGTAGACTTGCAATAGACCTTAAATGCAGGTTCATTTAACAACTGGATTATAATTACCACTTGCAACTTTAATGAGTAGGCTCCATTACAGTCATAGGCTGTGGACTATGTGTAATGGTAGTAAGTCATGTTTGCTACTGCTTATTTCCTTTTGCACCTAAAATTCAAAAGAATCATATCAGGATCTTACATATGGGTGAAACTTGATTTAAATAAAACCTTTAACTTGCTCCTTTGCTTTGTTATATTTTGTGAATGTATATAGTTTATGATTCATTTCCCTATAATCTTACAGAAGCTGTTACTTTACAACAGACTTTAAAAAGACACGATTTAT
Source organism: Boaedon fuliginosus (assembly GCA_027560395.1). Classification (NCBI taxonomy): domain Eukaryota; kingdom Metazoa; phylum Chordata; class Lepidosauria; order Squamata; family Lamprophiidae; genus Boaedon; species Boaedon fuliginosus. Next base: position 58,949 of record JANHGC010004157.1, on the reverse strand, counting down.
AGAAAGGAATTTTATTTGTATGGTTTGTTTCTGCTTTATGCTTTATGTCAAATCCCTGCCAGTAGGATGTATTAAAATAAAAAGTTCATGACCAGAAATATAAAAGCAAGAGGCACAGCTCAGCAGTGAGTGGGCTTGTCATGTATTAATTTTTCATTGCTGTGGAGAATTGTACGTACATAATCGCTTGATTGCAGTGGGAGTTAGCAATCTCCTATGGTGTCATTTGCATAAATCTTGTTAAGTCAATGGCAGTTAATGAAGTACAAATGAGCCTGGAGAAGGTGACATGCAAATCGTGGGTGGCAGATGGGAGGTCTGTTTTTGGGATGGCAGCTGTGTGCTAGTTCCCCTTTATTTCTTTCTAAATTGGAGCATAAATAAATACTAAAAATTGGCCTTTAATGCTTGGCTTTGTAAATTAATGTATATTTACACTATGTCTTCAGCTTCCATGTACTGAAAATTATACAATACAATAAAAAACATATATGATAGAATTCATAGAGTACTTACTAATTTTGCAACAAATCCTGAATTGTTATCAGACAACAAATCTAATGAGTGCATCAGCTTCTTACTATTTGTTTGTAAACTTGCATTCAAAACAAAATAAGAATATCTTTCTAAATTTATCAGCAGAAATTTTCAAGATGGTGAGAATACCCAAAAGTCCAAGGACTAGAGATGTGTAGATGTAGTAAATAAGATTAATAAGGAAAAATAGAATCTAAAAATGATTTTAATCAATTCACATGTTTCACTGTTTTGTTATCACATTTCTTTTGTCCTTCAGTAGTTCAGGCCATTGGATCCCACCTACTTTCCAACTTGCCAATGGATCTGCCTTTTTTTTAAATTCGATTTGAAAACTGCTGTGATATGTGTGTGTGTGTATACTATTTATATGAAATGCTAATTATTTATCTTTATACTCTGGGTGGCTTACAAAAAGTAAAGTTGATTAAAACTAGCCATGCTTGGGAGAAAACACAACAGTTAAACAAGATTAAAAACTGATTATAAGAAATGCTGCTTTACTGTAAGAAGTGAAAATAACAGTTGTTTTATGTAAATCAGAACTAGATGGAAAAGTGTTTGAGTTACATAACAAAGATATTAAAAAAATAAATTGAAGAAAAGAAAGTAGCCAAAAATATAGTGAAGGAAAAACTAGAGTGGGATATAATAAATTTATTTATTTATTTATTTATTTATTAGATTTATACCCCGCCTCTCTTCACCCAGAAGGGGAACTCGAGGCGGCAGTCAATTTATCAATTTAATGGGGTTGCCAGAAAAGTTATCTGGAAGTTAGATTATTTTTTCTTGGAAACATTTCAGTGAGGCAAATTTTGTTCTTTACATCCTCTTTACAATGTTCATTGTAACCTTAGTTTGTAAACTTTTATACAAATGCCAGAAATTTGGTAAATGTAAAATAATAGATATCCAAGATTAATAAGTCTGACAGTTTCAAAGATGGATGGATTTATTTATTGTAAATGTTTTCATGACTTCCTGATGTGTTTTAATACCTGTAGTGTTAAATTGAAGCTCTTCAAAAATTTAGAAATATGCCCCAAATATGCCAATTAAACTAGAAAAAATGTTTACTGTGCAAATTTATTTTGTTGTTGTAGGAAAATTTCCCCCTTCAACTTTCATTTTGATGTGGCTAGTTAATTCACTTACTAGTATATATTCATGAACATCCTAGAAAAGTCAAGAATATTCTATCATTTTCTGCAATATACCATGGCATCTCTATATTCAAACATTTTGTCAATAAAACAGTTGATAGTTTGTCAATAAAACTATATAGTATGAAAAGTTTTTATATGCAGTTAATTAGTTTTTAGGGGGCATAATGGCTCAGTAGTTAATAAACTGAGCTTGTTAGCTGGAAAGCTGATAGCCTGGGTTCAAAACCTAGGTGTCACGTGATGGGTGAGCTCCTGTACTTGCCCAAGCTCCTATTTGAACCTAGCAGTTTGAAAGCATGCAAATGCAAGTAGCTAAATAAGTACCGTTTTGGTGGGAAGGTAACAGCGCTCTGTACGCCTCAGTGTATAGTTATACTGGTCACATGACCATGGAAAATGTCTTCAGACAATGCTGATTCCCTCACATAACAAATGCAATGTGCACTGCCTACTAGAGTTGGACTCAAATGGTCAGGGAAACCTTTGCCTTTTGTTGGAAGAAAAATATGGTCCACTTCCAAGCTTGGAGAAGGATGCTGGAAATAAAATGGAGACTGATTGGAAAGAAAGTGTTGTCAACCCTGAAGCTGACCTGGCTGTGGCTGTTTTTTTTCTTTAGCTTTTTCTATAGGGATTTTTCTTCACATGGCTTCAGGCTTGACACAGCCTACAGCTGAGGGGCAGGCAAGGGGGTGTAGAGATAACTGGGGTTTTGTAGCCAAAACAAAATAGTTATCTTATGAGCCAACTGACTTATGAGACAGCTGACTGGTCAGAGGAGGAGGAGAAAAGAAACCAGGGAGCCAGCCAGCACCCAGATTGGACAGTATGACTTATTGTTTGTGGGGGGGGCGGGACAGGAAACTTTCACTTTTTAATGAGGTGAAAAACGCGAGAACTCTCAGAGTTCGTTTTTCACCAGTTTGTGCCAAGATGATATCTCCAAATAAAACTGTTCTTTGAGGAATCAATCTGCCTTGGAGTTCTGTTTGCGATGGGTGTATTACTTGGAACCCTGGCATTAAACCAACTTTCCAAAATTCTCTGCTCTAACCAGAGCCGCTCTCGGGTCCTGAGCCCCAGCTGCTCACCCGGTCTACCCAGGGAGCAGGAAGACTCAGGGAAGACGGCAGAATGGAGAAAAAAGGGGATGGCTGTTGTGGTCTCCTGGAGAACCTGCAGACTCCCTCAGAGACCCAGTGGGTGGCGGAAGCAGTGATGGAGATTATCCGGCCAGTGGGCACCTGGCCAAGGATCTGCACCAAATGGCTGGCCACCAGTGACCTGTGCCAGGTGGAGGAGGACTTCAGGTGTCGAGGTTTATTCTAAGGGCCAGTGAGGGACCTCCCATTAACCAAAAAAAAATAAAAAATGAGGGAACTGGTGACCACTGCCATCCAGAGGAGAGCAGGGGCCCTGCTGGACCTGGATGAATCAGGGACCTGGGGATTTCAGATGGCATGCAGCCAAGCCATGGAAGAACTGCTGGACGGGTTTGATTGGATGACCCTTGAGAGCCCGGGGCTGCGGTGGAGCCTGCCGAGAATAGGCAACCCATCTGGCCATCTGCAACACCAGCTGGGATGGCAGGTGTCCCCCCTGGTTGAGTTTACTACCCCAGTCATGGCTGGGTCCAGGCACAGTGGGTCTCTTCCACAGACCCACCCCAGCATCGTGCGCTGACTCCTTCACCCCTTCATCCTGCAACTCGGCTGCTGATTAATAGCCAACCGAAGAGACATCCGCTCAGCTGACAACCCAGACCTTAGCAATCTGAACAACCCCCGAGAGGGGCCTCAGCACAGCCATTGAGTTTATCCGCTGCGTCCGTCAAGGCCACCAAGCAGTTGATTGCCTGGCTACAGCCCCCCAATCAAGGGTAAGGACCCCCGAACCAGCCAAGGCAAAGAAGCAATCATGGAAGGCAACAGAATGGGGAATATTTGCCCACCTGGCCATTGAGATCTCCCCTCCCCCAATAGGGGAAGAGGGAATTCTGGCCCAGGAGCCGCAAATGCTGATGGCTTATGACAGCAATGACGAAGATAAGGATGATGCGATGATAAGTGAAGCTGTCCACTCATTCACCACCCGGTCGAGAGTAGTAATACCAAAGACAGGGGCACTGGAGGGAAATGAACACAGTCATGGACACAGGCTGAACCTGCTCTCTGATCAATCTACCCATGGTCCTAAAACTGGGGATCAGGATGAAGACAATGACCCACTCCCTACGATTTGAGCAGGTCGATGGATTGTTGATGGTGGGGGATAGAGCTCTATCACATTCCTCACCAAACCTGTAAAGTTAGAAATGGGCCAGCATTGGAACTTATATTTATTTATTTATTATTTATTTCATTAAATTTTTATGCCCCCAACTCCGGCGGGAGTCCAGGCGGTACTGTGGTTTGTGGTGGCACCAAAAATGACAGAAGCAGTGATTCTAGGCATGGCATGGCTGGACAAATGGCTCCCTACCATCTCGTGGGAAGGTGGCTATAGGAAAATAAAGCCGGGGGTAGGCCGTCTCCCCCCTGCAAGTGTTGCTAGAGGAGGGGCTGTCTAACCATGAAACAGCATTAAGCGAAGTGAGAAAGTTTCCACTGCCTCATAGTTGCTCCCAGGTATCCCCCAATCCCTAAAGAATATCAGCTGAGGTGTTCAGTAAGGAGGAATGCAATGTGCTACCCTCTCACCACCCCACAGACTTTGCTATAGTTCGTAGTGTGGGCTAAAATACCCAAGTCAAAGATGTACTCAGTGGCCCCAAAAGAGGTGAGAGAGCTAAGTGAGTACATTGACCAACCTTGGCCATGGATTTATCCAATTGGCTAAGTCTAGAGTGGCCGCCCCACTCTCTTTAAAGAGAAAAAGGATGGATTGATGAGGCTCTGTGTGGATTTTAGAGGAATTAACACCGTATGCATGGAGAACACCTACCCACTTCTCCTCATGAAAGACATGTTGGCCCACCTGGCTAAGAGGAAGGTGTTCACCAAATTGGACCTATGAGTGGTGTACTACCTGGTGCAAATGAAAAAAGGGGACAAGTGAAAAACTGCCTTCAATTGTCCCTTAGGGCAAATCAAAGTGATGCCCTTTGGTTTGCAAGGAGTCCCTGCAGCCTTCATGCAACTAATAAATGAGGTGCTACATGAGCACCTGTATAAAGAAGTCCTCATGTACTTAGATGACATTCTTATCTTCACTGAGACCCTAAAAGAAGGCGTGAAAGTAGTACATCACATGTTGAAAAAACTCATTTTGGCCAAACCGTACATAAAGCTGTCAAAATGTGAATTCCTTGAGACCAGGCTAGATTACCTGGGTTACCAAGTGTCAAGTGAGGGTGTAGAAATGGATCCAGCTAAAGTTTAAGTGATTTTAGACTGACAACCCCCACATATGCGAAAACAGCTGCAAAGCTTCCTGGGGTTTGCTAATTTATACAGGCAGCTCATTCCTTCTTTCGCTAAGATCACCCTGCCCATCACCATAATTAAAGACTGGGGGGGGGGGCATCAACAACCAAGCCAACCTCTAAAGTGGATCCTAGAATGTCAGCAGGCATTCAAGGAACTAAAGAGGTTGTTTGCCAAAGAGCCAATCCTCAAGCACCCAATCCAGAACAGCCCTTCATAGTCTAAGCCGATGCCAGCGATGTGACCGGTCGCAGCAGTTCTCCTTCAGCGAAACAGAAAGCAACATGCAGCCCTGCGCTTACACTTCCAAAAAACTGACTGAAGCTGAAGAAAGGTGGGCGGTGTGAGAAAAAGAAGATTATGTGGTTCAATGGGCCCTGCTAACCTAGAGACATTTTCTTGAGGGTAGCCACGTGCCTTTTGAAGTATGGACTGACTACAACCCCCCCCCCAAAACAGGTTCATTGGGCACAGTATTTCAAATGATTCAATTTCAAGTTAAAATACATCCCTGGGGGGGGGGGGGAGACTCCTGGCAGATACTTTGTCATGTAAACCACAACGCAATATTAAGTGTGAAGTTCATGCTATGATTCCCTTCTCCCAATCAGCCTCGCAAGCCACAACCAGGGGATAGGCTAAGCAATGGAAAACCACAGAAGGGGGAATGACTCAAAAACTAAAAGGTGAACTGTCAGGCAACCCATGGTATAAAGACAACAAAGGAGTACTGACCCTGAAAGATGGGCTATCCTGGAAAGCCTCTAAATTGTATGTACCCAGCAGCCTATGGCTCCAAATCCTCCAGAAGAGTCATGATTCCAATCAAGCGGGGCACTTCGACTATTTGAAAACCCTGCATCTAGCCAGAAGGAGATTACAGTGCCCGAAGATGAAGAAGGACATTGAGGACTATGTTAAGAGTTGTGCCACTTGCGCAGCCATCAAGAAGATGCCAGGGAACCACCCAGGGCTGCTCAAGCAAGTGGCAGATCCGTCCTGGCCCTGGGAAGAAATAGCCATGGACTTCATTGTCGAGCTCCCTGAATGTGGGCGCAGGTCATCTGAACCGTCATAGATTTGTTTTTGAACCCGGCCCATTTTATCGTTGCGCAGGGTTTCCATCAACAGAGAAGCTGGCAAACTTGTTTATAAAACATCTCTATAGGCTGCATGGTGTCTCCTGCAGGATCATCTCCAATAGAGGGGTCCAATTCACCGCTAAGTTCTGTAGGCAATTCATGAGGTCCATTGGGTCCTTGCAGGGACTTAGTTTGCCACTGACCACTAACGGGGCCACGGAATGTACAATGGAGTCGCTGAAAAAAGCATGGGAAAATACCAAGCAAGCCCTTAGAAAGGCGGCATATCTCATAAAAAGCAAGCCAACAAGTGCCATTCTCTCCAACCACAGTTTAGTGGAAGATGGGGTCTACTTGTCCACAAAGTATTTAAAATTGAAACTAGCTTCCAAGAAGCTTGGTCTGAAGTTTGTGGGACCTTTCCCTATCGTAAAAGTAATTAACCTGGTTACTGTGCAATTTAAGCTCCCTAGGTTGCTAGGGAAAGTACATCCAGTTTTCCACAGTAGTCTATTAAAACCTGCAGTGAGTTCCCAAGTCAGACCATCAGATCAGGCACCACCCAAGCCACTTGTAATTGAGGGTCAAATGCATTATGAGATAAAAAAAATTTAGACTCGAGAGTACAAAGAGGTCAGTTGCAGTATTTAGTGCACTGGAAGGGATACCCTCTTTCTGAGTCTACTTGGGTAAAGAGTTGGAAAGTGAACGCAGATAAACAAGTGAAGCAATTCCATGACAAGTACCCCCAAAAGCCAAAAGGTCCTCCTGGGGGAGGGAAAGGAGGTTAGGACACAGTGCTCTGTCTGTCTTTTGCAGGAGGGTTTCTTCAATTGATGGGGGGCAGTCTGTCAACCATGAAGCTGACCTGGCTGTGGCCGTATTCTTTTCTGTAGTTTTTTTCCTATTGGGATTTCTTTTCACATGGCTTTAGGCTTGATAAAGCTTGGAGTTGAAGGGGGATAGAGATAAATGGGATTTTGTAGCCAAAACAAAATAGTTCTCTCATGAGTCAAGGACGTTCCAACTGCTGGCTGGCAGAAGAGGAGGAAAGGAGTAACCAGGCAACCAGATTGGACAATGTGATTTGATTTTTTGTTTGTGGAAAGGGGTAACTTACACTTTTAATGAGGTGGAAAGTGTGGGAATCCTCAGAGTTGTCTTTCCACCAGTTTGTGCCAAGATGATATGTCCTAATAAAACTGTTCTTTGAGGACTCTACTTGCCTCAGAGTTCTGTTGGCGACGAGTGTATTACTTGGAACCTTGACACCTGGGTCATTGAGGAGGGCACCACTAGTTCCACAGGAATGGTTACAGGGGCCACATGTCGACTTACCAGGGGCAGTGATGGTTTTCAATTTTTTTACTACCGGTTCTGTAGGCATGGCTATGTGGGCATGGCTATGTGGGTGTGGCTATGCTGTCAGCCAATCAGAGGTGGTATTTGCCGGGTCTCTGAATTAAGCAAAATTATAGCTACCGGTTCTATGGAACTTATCGAAACCTCTAAATACCACCTCTGACCAGGGGGTTTCCGCCACCATCACCTTCAGTCTCACCTAAGCTGGTTGGAACTCCCAACCCATCAGATCCAGGAGCGGCAAACTCTACAACCTCTATGCCTTTCAGCATTGTCTCCTGGGTCCTCAGAGCTGGCTTCATTGCCTTCTTCCCTGGACTTATCCTGGTGCTGAGATTGGGCTTGTTGGATCGGCATGCCGCAGCTTGGTGCCCCTCCTTCCCACACCTGAATCATGTCATGGACCTTGATCTAGGTTCACTATAGCTTTTTGTGGTCCTGGCGGGAGGGAAGGACTTGCACCATCTACCAGCCCATTGACATCAGTCCCGGGTGAGGTCAATCGGGACCTTTGATTCCTGGGAATCAAAGTTGCAGGTGTGGTAGAGCTCATTGTTGAGGTCATCTTTGAAGCTTTTGATAAGGATGTCTTCGGGCCATGTGGATAGTTGCATGCCAACTCTCAGAACTCCTGGTGTATGTGCCACTGGGTGATGGACTTCATCTGGGCCAGAGTCTTGCGGTCTGCCAGTGGGTCCCTGAACCATTGGCAAAGGGCTGTCATAAAGTGGTCGTAGTTCCATAGTTAGGTGGCGTTGTCATTATGGAGGGAGAGTATTCACTCAGCAGCTGCACCCTCCAGAGCATGGACACGCGTCTTATTCGGGCTGTTCCCATCTCCAGTTCGACCCCATACTCCTACTTGTAGTTCCAAACTTGCACCAGGAAGAACCCCAGCTGCTCAGGGTCTCCCCCTTACTTCACCCCCAAAGCTGGGACTTTTGGGGCTCAGTGTCTCTGAGGAGTAGCCCCTGCAGGCGGAGTGACTTGTGCAGCAGCTGCTGCCTGTGGTGGCATTATTGGCACTGGGCCACTCCAGGTAGAGCAGGTGCAGCCACTACTATAGTAGCTCCATCCATGCCTGATCCTGGGGTGATCCAAGAACCCTGGGTAGTTGTCAATACAAGAGTTTCCCGGGCTCTTCAACTCCCATGGCTTCTTGTATCAGGAACCGGGCCTGGTTCAGCACAGCCTATTCCAGCTTCCTTCCAGAGGGGCGGTCTTTCCTCTGCCCTACCCAGCAACAACCTATGCATGATAGGCTTCTCGTTGAGGTCTAGCTCCTCTTGCCATTCTGCCTCATCTCAAGCACGGTGCGCTCTAGTGGGGGAGCTGGCCGTAGCTCCAGTTACCTCCAGCTCACTCCCGTGATTGGATACTTGGATCCCATGGTAGACTTCTGTCTCCGGGTTGACTGTTGAAGAGATCTTGCCTAATGTCCGGGCTGCCTCTGTCCAGTTCCTAGGAAAGAAAAATCCTTGGCTCCACAGTTTCAGAGAAAATGTACTTTTACTAGAAGAGAACTGAATGCAACAAGTTTCAGGTAAGATCTGAAACAAAAGCGCGCAAAGCAGCAAACTGAAACAAACCGTAGAGCCCAACACCCACCCACCCACCGTAGTCAGGCAACAGAGGGCAAACAAAA
>JANHGC010004157.1:39355-49629 GCA_027560395.1 Boaedon fuliginosus | reverse complement strand
GGAACTCCCATCGTATTGCACATGCACACCATAGATATACTAATATACAAAAGAAGTCTAAGGAAAAAAAGGTGCCAAAACTCCGTTCCTGTGAGTTCCCCCAGAAAAAAAGCCCTGTTCTTAGAGGTCTGAGAGTTTACATGAAAGTTTGTTTTGGAATGGACATCTGAGTTGAAGGACTTTCTGATTTGGGTTTTTTTTCAATTGAAAGGACAAGGAAAAGAAAAGAGGGAACTATGCATATTCTTTGTATGCAGTGGATGTTTTCCTTCTAAGTAAAGATAGTTTTGTGAAACTTTTGCAACTCTCTATTAAAGCATCATACTGTATATTTCAGCCCGCATTCAATTCCTGCAGGTTGATCTAAAAATAAACAGCAAAAATTCCTGCTGAAACACTAACAGTGTTGGCAGTCTTTTGGATCTGACATGATGGAGTTGGATGGATCCATGATCTCATTCAATATAAGGTGTATAAGGCTTACACTATTTGGTCTCTTCTTTTAACTGAACTATTTCTGTCCTAAAATTCATTAAAACTTTTAACTAAGAATTCACCACTGAATATGTTTGTGTGTATGTGTGTTTTAATTTTAATTGCAACACTAAAAATAAACTGCAACATAAACTCAGAAAAGAGACAGAAATATGGCAGTTATTACAAAATTTAGATTTAAGAGATAGAAAGAGATTTACCAATGCCCAGTTATTTTCCAATCTTAAATCTTTTATCGAAACATAAATTGATTTTTTCTTGAATATTTCCCAAATTAAAAAAAAATAAAGTATCAGGATTTCTGTGGTAATTATGTAAATATTACAGAGTAATCTTTACTATAATGATTTAAATTGTTAAAAAAATCTATGATAATTAAATATTTCTGAGCATTTGGCTACAGTTGCATTGAACTGTGAAGAAATAATGTTATATAGCTAATCAAAAAGAGATACATGTAAATTCATTTAGAGACTCAGTATGTGTTATGACTATCATGGTGATGCTTATTACAGAAGAAATTAAAGATACATTTTGTGCTAAGAGGCAATACAAAAATTAGTTTCTGAATTAGTTGTTAATTGATTTGGTAATTCCCTTGAGTGTGAATGCTCCCTTTTTTCTGTTGTTGTTGCATTCAGTTAACAATGACTAATTCTAGAACCACTGAAGTATTTATCCAATTAGATTAAATATGCCCTTACAACAGAGTAGCTAAAATTATCGGTATTTGCCTAAAATGTTAAATTTTCCCATTTGGTGTGTTTTAATGCACCAATATTCATATGGGCAGTGTGCTAAACTATTTCTTTAGATACTGTATATGTTTATTTGTTTGTTTCTTTGTTTGTTTGTCAAACATGAACAAGATAACAAGTATAGGTTTGAACATAAACATGAACAAAGGAAGTAAATACAGATAAATGGGGACAGTTAGACAGGGATGGTAGGCACGCGATTGCACTTATGCACACCCCCTTTACGGACCTCTTAAGAATGGGGTGAGGTCCACGGTAGACAGTTTTAGATTGAAGCTGTGACGGTTTGAGGCTGTAACAATGGAGTCGGGTAGAGCATTCCAGGCATTGACTGCTCTGTTGCTGAAATTGTATTTTCTGCCATCAAGTTTGAAATGGTTTATCTTGAGTTTGAATCAATTATTTGCCCATGTATTATTGTGGTTGATGCTGAAGAAGTCATTGACAGGCAAGACGTAGCAGAAAATTTTGTGTTCTATGCTTAGATCGGACTACAGGTGGTGCAGTTCCAGATTGTCTAAGCCCAAAATTTCAAGCCTGGAGGCATAGGGAATTCTATTGTGAGTAGAGGAGTGGAGTTCTCTTCTCGAGAAATACCTCTGAACCTGTGCAATCATGTTAATGTCCGATATACAGTGTGGGTTCCAGGTGGATGAGCTGTATTCAAGAATTGGTCTGGCAAAGGTTTCGCATGTGCTAGTTAGTAATTCAATGTTACTGGAGAAGAAGCTTCGCAAAATTAGATTAACAACTCTTAATGCCTTTTTGGCAATGCTGTTACAGTGATATTGTTTGAGATGAGTATCCTAGGTCCTTGACAGAGTGAGGGTCGTCTACGAGATTGTTTCCACCCAACTTGTGTTTGGTGTTCTGATTTTTATTGCCAATGTGTAGGACAGAGCATTTATTAGTTGAAATTTGGGGTTGCCAATTACATGACCATTCTGACACATTGTCAAGGTCGCTTTGTAGGGAAGCAGCATTGTCAGTGATTTTAATAATTTTACTTCATCAGCGAAGAGGACACAGCTGCTTTTAATGTGATCGCATAGGTCGTTGATGTAAAGCAGAAAGAGTGTGGGTCCTAAAATGCTCCCTTGGGGGACACCACTGTTAACTGGTGCTGAATTTTGACTATTTGTTGCCTGTTTGACAGGAATGCGGCTAACCACTTGTGCAGGGATTCAGAGATGCTGTAAGAATTTAGTTTCAATAGTAATTTGTCGTGCACCGCTGAATCAAAGGCTTTGCAGAAATCTATGTAAATTGCGTCTTTTGCTTTACCCTGATCAAGATGTGTGGTCCAAATGTTTCTACAATGTAGGAGTTGCAGATTACAGGACAATTTTTTCCTGAAACCAAACTGCTTGTTAGAAAGCAGGTTGTTTGTTTCTAAGGGGAGGGTGATGGACTGGTTTATAATTGATTCCATAACTTTACAGGTGATACAACACAATGAGATTGGTCTGTAATTTTCTACTAGACTAGGGTCTCCTATTTAAAAATAGGTATGACCGTGGCTAATGACCATAAGTCGGACAAAGAGCTGGTTCAGAAAGATACCTCATAGATTGTGTATAGAGGTTTGGCTAGGGCAGTGGCAAGCTTTTTCAAGAAGCAGGCACATAATCCATCAGGGCCAATAGATAAAGATGGCTTAGGTTACATAGTGTCATTTCAACGTTATCTACTGTAAAATCTATATATAGTAAATCATTACAATTCGTTATGGTACAACTAGGAAATGGGGGGCAGCAGCCATTGCTGTTAACAAAGACTGAGTTGAAGAACATATTGAAGAGGTTAGCCTAACAGCTTCATCATTACAGTCTTCCCCATTCGGTCCTTTTAGTGGTGGGATAGTTTCAAGTCTTTAAGTTTAGCATTTATGAAACTATAGAGGGGTTGACTGGATTTCAAGTTTAACAACTCTTCCTCCTATTTGCAATGGTAATTGGTGCATTCTGCCTTTATCTGGCGGCATAAGGCTTTGCAGCAGTTTTTAAAGTTAGCGACATAGCCAGTTTTGTTTTCTCGCCAAAGAGATTTTGGGGGGGGATTGTAACTTTCTTATTGTTATGGATAATTTGTTTTTTTGGCTTTAGGGTTATTTTTGGTACATATAGGTTAATGACTCTGTTGACTTCGAGCAAAAAAGTGTTGTAATGGTCTTCTGTTGTATTACAACCTGTGAACAAAAGGTGCCAATCGAGATGTGAGGTTGGTAGCTTTGAGATCATAGTTGCCTTTTTAAAAATTATAATTTGGAGTCACATCATTATGACCCTCTTTGCAAGGACACAAGTTGAGACAAAAATCACTCATACTCTGATCCCTGTTGGAAAAAGGTTCTTTAACTTGTAGGCCATAAATTGAGTTTAAGCTATTGCAGAAGATGAGATCTAAGCAATTGTTGAGCCTAGTGTTGTTCATTACCAATTGCTGCAGCCCCAGAGTCATAACAACATTGTACAGGGCTGCATGTATAGGTTCAGTTGTACATTCATTTAGGGTCCAATTAATAAAAGGCAAATTGAGGTCACTAAGAAAGATAAAGAGATGCGGACATGCATTAGTAGTGCAATAACTTGTTTGTATGACCAAGGTCGAAATCAGGAGCTCTATAACATAGCAAGAAATGAGCTGTGGTATTTAAGGACAGTTAGCAGACAGTGGTCTCAGGAAGAGCAAGCTTCTGTGTAACATTAATCTTTTTCAGACTTAGGGACTTTTTATAGAAGATAGCAACACCACCCATTCCACAGATGGTCAGACCAAAAAACGTGATCGTTACTAACTATAATAAGGGAGTTTGGAAAGGATACATTCAACCACATCTCACAGACAAAAATAAGGTCAAATAGGGCCGCATTTAGAAGCAGGAGGAATTCAGGCATTTTGTTTGCAAGGCTTCTTGTGTTAAGTAGCTTGCATTTTAGCCCTGTAGGGTTGTACCTGGAAGAAGTTGGGGATGTGCATGCCTAGTTTAATTTATTGAGGGGGGTGGTCATTGGGACACAGGCCACTGGTTTTGTGTTTAATGCAGTCAGCGTGATAGTCTATGTAGAAGTCAGCCTTTCCTTGGTCCTGGTGTCTTTTGAGCTCCGAGTGAAGCTTGCAGACGCGGGCACGTTGTAGTATGGACACGTTGGGCCGTGGCATGGTAGGTTTGCTTTGGTGGCACTGGTATACATAGTTCTTCTGTCATTTAAAAAAAGGTTTAGGTAAAGTCTGTCTTATTTTTTTGCTTATTTTACTACTTTTATAATCAGGTTTTGTATCAACTATTGCATTAAAATCTCCTAAGAGACAAATATTTTCATACTCTGTTTCAAGTATCTTCTCATGAAGTTTTTTATAAAATTCTTCCTGTCCATTACTTGACGCATAGATAGCAACTAAGAGTAGCTGTTTTTGATTTAATGTCACTTTCACTATCAAAATTCTCCCTTCTTCATCTTTAAAAATTTGGCGCTTATTGTTTCTTTAATGTATAATACCGTCCCCTCTTCTCTTTTATTGTGACAGCAATGAGAAATTTATCCTATTTAGGATACTCCAATAATTCATTATGGTGTCTTTTAATATGTACTTCTTGTAGTGATATTATATCTAATCTTAGTCTTGCAGTTTTACAAATATTTTTTTTCTTCTCATGGGGAATTCAGTCCATTTATGTTAATTGACAGCATCTTTTTTTCTTTAAAATCTGAGCAAATATATATGGTTGAAGAGGGATGAGTTTTGATGGTGGAGGTAGCGATGGGTGGGAAACAAGTTCTTTTTGTGGCAATCTACGCGCTGAATACTAGACAAGATGAGTTTATAGTAAGTTACACACACACACAAAAATTGAACTAGACTATGAAAACATACATATAATGGGTGACTTCAATGCAATTGTTGATGCAAATTTGGACTATAAAACAGGAGTTGTGAAAACAAAGAATATTTTTGGAATACTTCCAAAAGCATTTTTCACAATGGTGGACGAACTGGGCATGCAAGATGCTTGGGAAGAAATGCACCCCAATAAAAATCAATATGCTTTTTATTCAAACAGACACTTATCATGGTCCAGAATAGATATGATGTGGGTATCAGTAGACTCATAATGAAGCTACAAGAAGTAAATATAGAATTGAGTACGTGGGCAGATCACAACCCATTAGTTGCTACCTGGAAAGGAAAAAGAAAACGGACAAGTTGGACAATGAATCAATTTATCATGCAGGAAAAAGAATTTGTTCAGTTTATGAAAAGGGAATTGGACTTTTTCTTCAAAGAGAATAAAAAGGAGGATACATCAATATAAAATGTCTGGGATATCGTCAAGGATTATATAAGAGGTTTGGTGATAACATACGTGTTATGGTGGCATTGTCTAAGGCGGAGGAGTCCTCCTTTGCCTGGGAGCGTGTGACAACTTTGGTGGCTAGCTGGGAAGCTGGAAGCACAGGCTTAACCACTTCTGCTTTAGCACTGGGGTAGCCTTGACAGGGCATCTGCCAGAATTTTTTTCTCCTCTGGTAAATACTTCAAAAAATTAAATACTTGGAAATACTGGACCTGTTTTGGAGACGTTTTCCTTGGGGTTTTGAGAGCTTCTAAAGTCTTGTGGTCAGTCCAGACCTGGAAGGGTATTTTGCTCCCCTCTAGGAAATGTCTCCAAGTCAGGAGTGCCCATCTGACTGCAAAAACCTCTTTCTCCCATATCGTCCACCTTTGTTCAGTTTGAGTTAACTTTTTAGAGGTGTATGCGCATGGTTGCAGTTTCCCATCTTCATTTTCTTGGAGTAGAACTGCTCCAACTGCTACATCACTGGCATTGGCTTGAATTACAAATGGATCTGGGTGTTTCAACGCTGGTTCGGCCAAAAAAAGTCTTTTCAGTTTCTCGAATGCCGCTTGGCATTCCATAGACCATTTTAGCAGCTGGCTGGGTTCCAGCTTATCTACCCCTTTGGCTTTCAACAAATTAGTAATCTGAAGTGCTATAGGGGCAAAAGAGGGGATGAATTGCCAGTAGAAATTAGCGAAACCCAGGAAGCTCTGCAATTGCTTGCCTGTGTGAGGAGTTTCCTAGTCAAGCACTGACTTTTGTGGGATCCATTTCCACCCCTTTGGTGGGAGATTCGGTATCCCAAATAATCTATTTTGTCCTGGTGGAATTCACACTTGGAATGTTTGGCAAACAACTTAGCTGCCCTTAGCTTTTTCAAGACCTTCCACATTAACTTAACAAGTTCAGCCTTAGTTTCAGTGTAAATCAATGTATCATTAAGATAAACCAAAACCCACTAGTACAAATGCTCATGCAGCACTTCGTTAATCAGCTGCATGAAAACTGAATGGCAAAACCTTGAACTGAAAACACCCCAACGGGCAAATAAATGGTGTCTTCCATTCATCCCCTTTCCGAATCTGGATCTAGTAATAAGCCTTCCTTAAATATAATTTGGAAAAAAAAGTCCTCCCTTGTTGCCAAATGGGCTAGCATGTCTTTCATCAGAGGTAAGGAGTACAGGTTTTCCTTGCAAATAGCATTCAAAATTTCTATCGTCCACGCATAGGCATCTTTTTTGTTCATGGAACAGTACCGATGGACCCACAGAAAAAGTTCCAAGTAGAGGATGAAGTCTGTTTGTCTACCAAGTATTTGCAGTCACAGCAACCCTCAAAAAGCTTGGATCTAAATTTGTTGGCCCTTTCTCCATTGTGAGATTTATTAACCAGTGACTGTTGAACTTAAATTGCCAAAGAACCTTGGGAGGATGCATCCTGTCTACCACTGCAATCTACTTAAATCACTCGAAACCTCTCCCTTATGACCACATGCAAGAACCCCTCCTGACATCATTGAGGGTAAGCAATATTACGAAGTGAAAGAAATCTTGGACTCGCATCTTCATAGGGGCAAGCTCCAAAACCTACTATCTTGGAAACCTTTCCCCTCCTCTGAAACCAAATGGGTGGTTGCCCAACATGTGTTGAGCACCAAGACTTATGCAAATTCGACACCGATATCCGGATAAACTACATTCATGCTTTAACCTTTCCCTTTTCATTTCCAGGACTAACACCTTTTTACAGGGAGGGGAGAATGTTAGCTGCCACCTTAATGCTTCCTTGTGCTTCTCTACTATATGGTGACAGACTGCCATGAACTATGTGAAGGGGGGAAGGCAAAGGAGAAAATGAAAGTAAACACTGTATTTATTTATTTATTTATTTGTTTGTTTTACTTATTTATTTATTTATTTATTTTATTTATTTTACTTGTTTATTTATTAAATTTATACCCCGCCTCTCTTCCCCAGTCAAGGGGAACTCGAGGTGGCTTACAACATAAGTAAAATACAATAAATAAAAACATCATTAAAAACATTAAAATAATTATAAAACTCAATACTATTTACCCCAATCATGCAACACACATACAATCATTCTTACAAGGGAGTCATCAATTCCACGCCTGCCGACAGAGCCAGGCCAACAGATTCGGGACGATTCGGATCTCCACGGGGAGCTGTATCTCTTTGAGATTCTCCTTCAAGGTTACTGTCAGTTCCTGCCTCGCCAGCCTTCTTAAGAAAACAGAACTCTTAAAACGAACAGCATTTCAAAAGGAACTTTTTATTGGAAGACAGTGATAGCAGAGAAAGTGTAGGCAGAATTTGAATTTCATATGCTGGAGTGTTACGTTAAACTGTTCCTTTTGAGGCCCCTCCCAATGTTCAGTTCATCTTTGAGCCAATCCCAAAGTGCAAAGATGTTTTGAGAACTTTGGGCTGAGAGAAGGTGATAGCAGGCAGTTCCCAGGTGCCGCAATTTCGCTCCTCCTGTTTGTTGAGACAAAATAGGCCCAAGGCACATTCTTTCCCCCCTCCCAACATCCCAAATGTACATCAAAGCAGAGAAAAAGGACAAAGGAAAACCCTATGCAACCGTAGTCCAAATCCAGAATGAAAAGATCAATGGAACTTTATAGACACTCAGTATACCAGCTGCATACCATCCTGGTGCTGGACTGGCCATTATGCAAATATCCTGTCTGTCTGGGCACATAGGGGTGGGCAATGAGAGGTAACTAGGGGAGGGAAAAGTTGAACTTAGGCTTTTTGGTTTGCAAATCTCCATTCTGGCTATGTATTACTGCAATGCACTTGACTTCTAATAACATTATACCTTTCTCAACAAATGGAGACACGGATCGGTTCTATTTAGAGGTTTAAATTTGTGGCAGATCTGACATGATCTTTTCCAGAATCTTCCCAGGTATTGATGTGAGGCTGGTTAGTCTATAGTTTCCTGGATCCATTTTTGTTCCTTTTTTGAAAATGGGAACCACATTAGTTATTTTCCAGTCTTCTGGTAGGTCTCTGGTGCTCCTGGATCTTTGAAAGATACAGTATGGTTCAATAGATCTGAGATCACATCTGCCAGTTCCTTCAGAACCTTAGGGTGTAATCCATCTGGTCCTGGTGATTTGGTCTAAGGTGGACAGGTGCTCTCTTGCCATTTTCTTGCCTATTTAAATTTGTATTCCTAATCTGCATTTTATGATATAGTTCTATCACCTCATCAGAATGTCATCCAATAGACTGTAAAGTTAGATGTTAGCATCCAAATTGAGTAAAAAGACTTAAAATTTGTTCGTGTGAAAAAGATATAATAATGAATCTCAATTGTAAAATTCTTATATATATTTCAGATTAAGTTTACGTAATGTAGACCAATGCATTTATGCCAGTGTTATAAAAATATGATTGCCGAGGAGATATTTTAATAAACTAGCTAGTTTTTATATGTGTGTAGGGAGCTCACCTCTTATGAATTATAATTTCATATTTTTCATAAGTCTTGTGACAATTAATAAAACATACCGATAACTGCACTTGAGAATTTCACCCAAATTCCTTTAACACACACACACACACAAATATGTGTGTGTGTGTTTTAAAAAATGATGCCAGAATTCTTTTATAATGTAATGTATGGTGGGAATTAAAAGTAAATTAAGTAATTGAAAATTAAGTGAATGAAATTCAAATTCAAAATGAAATTAAGTAGAGTAGTGATGACACTTAGCAAGTTAGATTACTTTATAGAATTTTGTTGACATAAGGATTATTAATACATTGCAGAGATGTTGAGGGAATTCTGCCATATTTGTATGGTTGCCAACCAAATGTTGACACTTGTATTGTGGCTAATAAATTCATTTAGATTTATAAGCATTGTTTACAGAACCTGTATGCCTACTGAAACTGAAACAGCATCTGTTCCTTCTTGCTAATTAACAGCTAATTACAAATGAGCTTTGTGTGTTCGTCAGTATGACTGGTTCATGCATTTTGTAGGGAGCATTAACAAATTGATTTACATAGTAGGAAAGCAATCAAAAGCATAAACTGAACAGCAAGTATTTAAATCCCTTCAACGTGCTTTTGAAAGAAACAAACCTATAGCATTTTAAATGTGCCTGTAAAATTTAAATGTTACCTTAAATGTGTATGTATTTTACTTATCAGCAAAATTTGTATACTGACCCCAGTCACATGATTCTGGACTATACACATGTATTCTGGAAATACAATGTGAAAAGAGGGGGGAAATATACAGAAAAGAGTACTCCATAGGGTAGCACAGCACCTTGTGTGTTTTATGTATTTGTTAAACACATACTTGTATCTTGTATCTATCATTCTTGTTGGTTCTTGTTTCCATCCCGTTGGATTTCCTATTAATTTGTGCACTTGCAATTAAGGCTGCAGGATCTCTTAAGAGACAAATATTTATCCTATTCCTTTTTAAAAGGCTCATCATTCAAGAACTTACAGAGTAATCTGGGAACTTCAGGTGATATCCTTTATGTATCCATTGTTACTAAATATTTTATCTGATGATTATTGTAATCTGTTTTATTTAAGAAAATAAGTTTTTTTTTAAATCCAAGTATCAATTGTCAATATTCTCTTTTTATCTGTTTTACTGTGTTTTCCCCAAAATAAGACCCTG